>JAGDQP010000493.1:137450-159318 GCA_022664845.1 Lepisma saccharinum | reverse complement strand
GTTACCGTCCTTTTTTTTTTATTTGAGACAAGGCCATAAGCCGCGTCTAAAATAGGAATTTAGTGAAAACCTTCTTTTTCAGCATTATTGCATGGCAGCCTTCTAAATGTGGAATTCTCTTAGGGAAAACTTCCAGGATTCTCACCATTCTCGATTCTTTTGTTCAAATTGGGAGCATTGTTCTCCTGTGCACCTCATTCGTGAGAGGAACCAGCCTTTTCAGTGTGAAACTTCCTCACGAGATGGGATGGTGACAATCATGTAAGTTTCTTCCGGTACGCATCATTTTCTTTTACAGCAGACCAGCATGTGACGATGCGTTCCGTGAAAATGTGAGTATTCCATGCGATTCGTTGGTTTATTTTTTTTAGGTGCAAATTTCCCTTTTCCTATTCTTAATCCTTTCCATTCATTGCCTTAAAGCCCTGGAATCCGTCCCGAGGGAATGTTTGGAGAGTACCTTACCATTAGTATCCTAGCGTCACCTTTCCTTATCCAAATTACGAGCTATCCTTCTTCAAGTGTTGTGATTGTGGAGGCCACCTTTCGGGTTTGCCAAAGCAAACGCAACATATTTCGGGTAATGAGTTATTGACTCTTTCGGGAACCAATAACCCATTTCCTTAAGGTCCAACATCCTGACCCGGGGAGCAGTCACCCGACCTCGGTGTCCAAAACCTGAACCTCGCGTAGGGGCGTTGGAAACCCTTACAATCTAGCTTCTTCGAACTTCTCTTTACGATGTGAGGCACAGCAACATACGAAGACATTGAGAACTCAGATCATATTGTTCAGATATTACTAGACAAATTCAATGCAAAGTAACTCGAGTAAGAAGAGTCCCGCTGCAAGATTATGGGTACAATATTTACAGATAGCATCAATTGAAAAATAATTTATTACATCTAAAAGAATGGGAGATTGGCAATCACATTTGAATCTCAGTAAACAAATGTTTTATAGACGTTATTATCCTTTTTCACAAATAACCTTATGTATGGTAAATGTTTAACACACAGAAAAAATGACAGCCGCCGTGATCGGGACTCGAACCCGAATTTCTCAGTTGCCAGCTAAGTATGCTAACCAATACAACACATGTTCCTCTCGCCCAGCCCTTGTTACGAGACCCAGTCATTCCACTACATGCGGAGATTCTTAGGTGATAAATCATTCTGCCATCACGAAGTGAAAAATTTTTCTGTGTTAATTTAAGTATTTATAAGTTTATTTGTGAAAAAGGTAATGACATCTATTCTTTCGCACTACATGATGGCAGAAAAATTCCTTAACTAGAAATCTCCGCCTGTTGTGGAGTGCCTGGGTCTCGTAACAAGCAATGAGTAGTTGGAACTGTGTCTAGCCGAGAGGAACATTCCATATTCACAGAGGATTGTCCATGCCGTGGAGGTGTAATGGACAGCATACCCAGCCGGCAACTGGGAGATCCGAGTTCGAGTCCCAGTCATGAGGACTGTCATTTTTTCTGTGTGTTATTTTCAAATGTTTCCATATTTTCACGCTTAATACTTTGCTAATAGTTTACACAATATATGAGAATAAAGTGCTTGACCTTTTTGACCATTAGACCCTATAAAATATTGAGCACGAGTCGTATCGATGGAAGCTTTTGACACATTATTTAGATCGACAATTTCAAGATCCAGACAATAATTCAGCGAGTTACGATTTTTTCTTCTTGTAAAACCATTAGTTTACACAATATACGAGAATAACCTGTTTGACCTTTTTCAACCTTTGACTCGCTATTAAATATTTGGCAGGAGTCGTATCGATGGAGATTTTGAACACTAATTAGATCGACAATTTCAAGATCCAGACAATAATTCAACACCTTAAAAAAATTTCTTCTTGCTGTAAAACCGACACGTGTTTTGCCTTTTGTGACATTTGACCCGCTATAAAATATTTAGCAGCAGTCGCAGAGATGGGGACTTTTGTGACATTGTCTAGATCGGCAATTTCAAGTTCCAGAAAATAACTCAGGAAGTTTGGAATTTTTCTTCTTGCTGTAAAACGATTAATTTACACGGTATAGGAGAATAACGTATTTGACGTTTTTGACCTTTGACCCGCTATAAAATATTTAGCCACGGTTGCATCGATGGGGGCTTTTGTGACATTGTTTAAAACGATAATATGAAGGTCCATACAGAAAATCAGTATGTTAGAATTTTTTCCTCAGAACACTCCTAATTTGACTGGACTATGCAAGCCGCCTCAAATCACCTAAATCAAGTTGCTGCCGCATTTTCACTCGCGCATTGTCTTGTAGAGAAAATGGACGATGTAAGAATTTCAAACTTTAGAAACTAGGACGATTTGGCAACACTGAACGCTGGTCCAATGTTGTCACAATCTGGAACTTATCCAACTTATAAATTTCGTCATCGGTTATTTTCTGTAAGTCTGAGTATACATTATGAGTTATGATCCCTAATATTAAGTAGATTTTTCTCTTCTGCGTCAGAAATTCTCTAATTTCGGGTCTACATATTCGAAGTATACTTAAATTTGTGTATCTGTACTTTTATCTTTTGATACGTTGGGTGGCTGCGAATGAAATGACCACTTTAACGCCTGGTGGGAAATGCAACTCAGCAACACTACACAAGAATCGACTGAGGTCACGGATCTAATGTCACAAACTCTGTATACGTTTAGCAAACATGCTGGAATATCCAGATAGTCAGGAGGCAGTATGTTGTTGAACAGAGTCGTATGAAAGTTCACCATGGAGAACACACAATTGCGAGCGATTTTTATTTATGAATCAAACTAAGCCATTCTACACAGCAAGCTGCAAGAAACATTAACAGTGCATTTGGAACAGGAATGGCTAATGAACGCACCATTCACCGTTGGTTTGTCAAATTTCATTCCAGTAACAACACATTGCAAAATGAACTTCGTGGGCACGGATCAACATCATGTTCGGATGAGCTGCTCAGGAACACCGTGGAAGCGAACCCTCGGAAAAGTGTACACAACTTAGGCGTACACCATACCACTGTCAGTCGGCAGCTCCGTGCGATCGGTAAGGTGAGAAAGTTGGACTTATGGGTGCCATATGAGCTGGCACCGGCCAACAAGAATCGCCGTGATGAGGTGTGCAGTTCTCTGAGTGTAAGAAGTAAGCGGTAAGGTTTCTTGCATCTGATTGTCACTTCATATGAGAAATGGGTCTACCATAACAATCGTAAACGGCCAGGACAATGGTTGGATCATCATCAACGTCCAGTGCGGTGTCTTAAACCACCTCACCACAAGGTATTTATTGTTGCTGGTATGGTGGTCTATGGTGGGAGTGATCCATCATGTCTTTCTCAGACGAGGTGAAACCATCACTGCAGATCGTTACAGTGTTGAACTCCATGAAATGCGCCACAAACTTGTCTGAAAACATCCAGTCAACAGACATGGTGTCCTCGTGTTACATGACAATGCCCACCACATGTCGCACAAAGAACGGAGCACAACGCTCTATGAGTTGCAGTATAAAACCCTATTCTCCCTCCGTATTCCCTCGATCTCTCTCCCACTAACTACCACCTCTTCCGGCATCTCAATCATTTCTTGGCAGGGAAGACCTTATGAACTTTTGAGCCATTGGTCTCTTGAAGAGAGGCATTGCTTCCCAACGACCATTGTTGACGGAGGGTCTTTGAAAAATATGTAAATAGGTCTGGGACAACATTTCGCTTGCACATCTGTAGCGAAGTCTTCTACATTGGAAGTTGTGATGCCGAGCCATAGTCCAGGCCCGCGGCTGTCTCACTGACCATCATCGCTGGTGGTGGAAGAGGATATTACCGTAAAGAATATATCTAAGGTCGTCTCATCTTAACTGAAATCAATTTTCTGTATAAGTAAAAGTAATAATACTCTCTTCATATTTTAATTTTTCTAAAAAGGCCTATTTTTTTTTGTGGTGGTTGTGGTTAACTACAAAATGAGTACTGAGAGTTATCAAATACTGAACCTCGTACAGCAGATTAATATAACTAAGATCTTTTACTCACAACTTCCACATATTTGCATTGGAAAAAGAACAGTTTCTCACACAAACAAGCGCAAAAACTTAAAGTATTCCGTCTACGTACATATTTACTTTTAAATGACAGTGAAATAAAATGGGTCATATTGCATTCTATGAAACTTTGCGTCTAACGTATACACAATAACTGTTTCTATCATATAGTACGTTTGTTATCTAAATAAGAAATGATTTAATGGTATAATGTAACAAATGTTTTGTGTACATTATATAAACACGCACACATACACAAAATAACACCGATTCAGCTGGTAAGATTAAATTGTTTGTAAATATGCAAATGCATATTTTTTGTTTCGCATTTGAATTACGTAGGATATGTTTGTAATACAGATCTTCTTTGTTTACATTTTCTCTAACACATTATTGCATGTTTTTTTTTTTTTTGGTGTTGGAAAACATAGTGAATGAGAATATGTAAAGGTATTTCTTTTACTTTGGTAATAGTAAATTATTAATAGATCTATTCAATTATTAATTTTATTCAACAAATTCATTTACATTTCAAAATGCAAGGTTTTTGCAGAAATGCGTTGTAGTGGACAGCGATGATAATGTTGTAGAGATGAAAATGTGGGCCTATTACTTAAATCAGGTGAAGGGTCATGTGCGATATCTAAAATTTAATATTGAATTCCAATACGAGTTGCCAAAGTAATGAAAAGTGATCAGAATATAGGATGTTAAGCATTAATCACAAATATCATTAGCTCACAAATATCCTTGACATGTAATATACGTTAGATAATAAATACCGCTGCGATAAAAATATATTTAAATATCTATAGCATTAATGTCATTGATACTATCGTTAATTGCTAATATCGATAATATAAAAATATCGTTTAAACTAAAATACCAGTGGAAAACCAAAACCACTTCACGGATGTCCATCAAGTTTGGTTGAAATGAAAGCTAACTTTGAGGGATCATTGAGATAAAATGAAACGAAATCTAACTTAAAGACCGTCTGTTGAGTTTGGATAAAATGAAAGCTAATATAATAGTCACAAGTAAACATACAGATGGGGCAGAGAAAACTTACGATTTTTTTTTCTTTCGTCGTGTTTAGAATGTAAAACTATGTGCGCATGCAAATTATGGCAACTCGATCGCAATTGGTTTGTGAGATATCGATGATAAGAAAGTCAGATTCTTGTTTCTGGAGAGTGAAAGAAAAGTTTAGAAATACCCTTACACTTTTAAATTGCTGAAAGAAATGAAAATCAAATACACAGTAATGGATACTGAGTGGAAGGCGCTACTTGTTGGAGGGTTTGTTCATCATGGCCGCCATCTTGAAGTCCGCCATATTGAATCCTGATTGATTTTCTTGAATGGGAAGGGGGTCGTATAATACGTCATTCTGGGCTAGAATTTAACGAAAAATGCGTTTCTGATATCAGTTTTGCCGTAAATGTATTATTGTGAGAGAAAAGGGGTATATGACATTCGTCTGGGCTTCTGATGCAATAGCCTGAAAAACACCAATTTCGTTTTGAAATGACAGATGAAGAGAAACTCAAATGCATAAAAATCCATATTGATAGGGCACTGTAGCCAGGGACAATTAGTATGCGTTTGGGTCTCATTTCCTTTGTTATTTCAAAACGAAATAGGTGTTTTCAGACCACTGCGTATTACACATAATAGCTTGCAGTAGCAATTAGTTATTAGTTATTTATGTACATCCTAACAAGTATTAAATAATAAATATGAACATATAAAAGTATATTTTGAAAGAACAAAAAGTGTTATCCCGGGCGGGACTCGAACCCGGGAACTTACACTCAAGTAGCCGATGTCTTCTTAACCAGTCGTACACGAATGCGACCTGCCAACTTCGCTTTCGAACTTGTATTTACAGTGCATGTGTTACGTAAGAAGCCCGGTCATGTGCCTTATTTTTTGGTTAAGTTCTACCACTTTAAAAAATCTAAAAAAAAAAAAAAAAAATCATGGTTATAGAACCACTAAAAATACATATAATCTTTTTCTCGAGCCAACTCTTGTCTTTGTTTTTTTTTAAATTCAATTTTCAAATTTTATAACCTCTCTAAAAATATGAATTTTGCGCCAACATAAAGGAAACAATTACCATCTTGTAGAGCTCTTAAATTTGAAAACAAACATGATCATCGTAGGTGCAAATCCGACCGAGATATCGCTAAACTACCAAGAAACACACTTTTATTTATTTTAAGGTTAGATTAGCATCATTTGAGATGAAATTTGGTGGAGTAGTATTTTTTTTTATCACGATTCCTTCCAAGGCACTTTTTACCATCTTATTCTGCTAAGCTCTTTCATTTTAATCTTACTGGTTGGGATTGGCGAATAAGCGCGCCGCAAGCAAGTGGGATTTACTTTCTTGAAAGATAGTTCTGAAATCTAGGTTATATATAAATTGCTGAGGGTAGCGAGATTAATGGATGATTTAACAACACATTTGTTATGGTCTGTGTAGCTAAGTGGTCAGCGTGTAAGACTCTCATTCGTAAGGTTTTTGGATCGATTCCACGAGCGGCTTTCCAAATATTTTCTTCTAGAAATTAAGCGCTGTAAATGATGTTCGCGACTGCCACTGAAAGAGATTTATCCCGCATAGGGAGATAAACACAAGACAGAGATAGAGGGGGCCAGGGGGAAAGAGACGCAGACTGTGTGTTTATAAGCGTTCAAATGTCATTTATTTCTGTCTTGTGCCATTTTTCTTTCCCTCTTTCCTTGTTTTCTCTTCTCTGTTCTTTCGCTCTTTTCCGTCTCCTTTCATGCTTTCTCTCTCTCTCTCTCTCTCTGTGTATGTGTGTTTCAACAAGACAAGAAAGGGATTTCTGTCAACTCACTCGTGGTTCTCTACATGATGCTGAAGAACTGAAGCTTTCTTCCTCCAAATGGAGGAATATCCTGGCATGCGATGTTTTCGCGCATATTTGTACTGTCATGTTGGTTGTCTCACTATTAGGCGTACAGTGCAACAATTCTTCTGGAGGAAAAAGCTACTATTTCTTATAACTCCAACCTCCATTAACTTTAGTTCGAGACTGTACAAATAGCTCTTCTCCATCTTAATAAGCATTTGAGATGCCGTTGTACGCAGAGACGACTTCATTTTGCTCTCACTTGGCTTAAAGAAAATAATAAATTGAGTTGCTTTTAGTTTCAGCAATTAGATAGAAATACTTGTCTTGAGTTAAGCCTCAGCCGAATTGTTGAACGCTGTTGTCTTCTTCATGACGAACATGCGTAAGTTGAGTTACACCCTTTTGTCATGCAATGTTTTTTTTAAAATTGTTTTACTTACGTCCATATACTATATCTTAAAAACTACAGAAATTCGAGACACACCAACACTACCACCATATTCTGAGCTGAATATGATACTGGGTGTAACTCATTTTCGATATTTGAGTTACACCTCTTCGTCAAGGAGCGACGATTTGACCCGCGAATCGTAATTTCCAGAGTTCAGATCTATACTGGATCAAGAATCGAAGTGGGAGGTTATCAAAGAGGAAAAGTAAACTAACTATTCTACTAATTAAACTGTTATGCGATATCTGTTTCTTCAATCGATAATCTGTAATCATCTGTAAACATGTCTCTTCCTCTCTCTCTCTCTCACTCTCTCTCTCTCTCTTTCTTTCTTTCCCATTCGTGCAGGAATGTGAACTAGCATCTATTAACATAAGAAGAAAAACCTAACATTATACACTGGAATAAATATACAATTTAATGCCAGGTTTAATATCTTAAATGTTACATAGCTTTATAGATAGAAAAACATATTGTGGAACTTACCTTTATAAGGGGCTAAAGGGAGAAAGGAAAAAAAATATGTAGAACCTGCATGATGTCAGCGTAGGCAGGCAAAGGGAATACATTATCAAGGAATTACAGGTCGGTTCGTGGAAGTTGACAGCATGCGTGAAGGAAGTTCTTGATTGTTATCAGGATAAAAACATTCTCTACTACTCCATTTCTCTCTCTCTCTTTAATAAAGTTAAAATGTTGTTTTGCCTTGTCATTACGGGAAGCAAAGAGAAAAGTTTTCAGTGTCAATGAAGGACATGAAAATTGATGAAGATAGTCTAAGTTAAAACGCACTTAAGGTGCTGTTAGAGGGGATTGGCGAAGGAGTTATCCAATTACTAAGCTCCTTCAAAATTTAGAATTTTTCTTAAAATTACTTTACATAATTAATTAATAAAAACACGGTTCTCATACAGGAAAAACGTTTATTTCACATAATATTAGGTCCCACTCGTTGGGGTTTCTTCAGCTATACACTAGCTTATATACAATTTGAAAATTTCTATCAAATATTTTTTTTAAAATAAAGGGTGCGTTTCTATTGACAAATTCAATTAGATAAGATGAACACCGTTAACTTAACTTTATCAGTTATTTCTGAAAAATATTCGTTGTATTTTTCTCTGTATGTGCTAGTGGATTAAAACAAATTTCTTTAATAATCATCAATCAAAATAAGAAAAGGAAGTAGAATTCGTTCTCGAATATACTATGATTTGGGAGATTCTGGAAAATTTCCATATTGTGTAAAATGTACTTATCTTCATTGTAATTTCAAACTGTTTTATGATGTTCAAATAACTTGATTATTTCTAGTTGAATAGTGGCCAAGAGTGCCACGGTAGCTCAATGGTAGAGCGCTCACCTCTGGTGCTTGGAGTCATCAGTTCGATCCCCGCTCATGCCTTGTGGGTTTTGTGGTGGTCTGGTGGACAGACATCGTATGCATGGGTTTTCTCGGGATTCTGTTTCCTCCCACTTTCTTCATTCCACCAATTCTCTTATCATCATACATTCGGTCTGAGCCAAAGCTGTCAAAACCTAGACCGTGTATGGTGTCTGTAAATGTGTGATCTGTACATACCTAACATCTGTTACATGGGAATGACCAACTCAATATTGTCTTACTGCTTTATAGTTATAGACGTCAAATGAAGTTCATACTATTTGAAGTACTGTGTCTAGCACTAGGTAAAAGTAATCTAATTTAATATTGAATACGACAGTCATCGGCTACAAGAGGAAAAAGATATAAGAAGGCCATGCTATTGTAGTGTGTAGTGAAATAGATTTGATGTTATTTATTACGAAATTCTAAAATATGACTAAAAAATATTCTATAAACTGAGGCGTATTCGTGAACAAAAGATAGATTTTCGTTCGCTCATACGCATCAATTCTAAATATTACTAAAGTTACTTAGGAGTGTTTATTACTGTACAATTGCATTTTTGGCAAGTTTGAATCCATTGGTCGTGATGTATCGGTGAGGACTGATCCCACCATCTTGTTCTTTTTTCCTCATTCGAGGGTAAATTCGTAACATTCTGTTTTGGAGCTGCTAATATGTGTGTCTATAGTTTGAGAATATACAGATAAGTGTTAAAATGTATAATTTTTCTACATAAGTGTTAACTGCAAGTGGAAAACACATGAAAGTAATATTTTGTGCATTTAATATTAATTTGATGCCTGTTCGACGACAGTCATGATGGTGTGTGATTTAGAATATTCATCAAATTATCAATATCGGTTTATGAACGCGGTTAATTTTGTTACGTAATGCACATTTCACTTTGTCAAGATAGCACTTGCTGTAATCATATTACTCATAAAGTTATTGCTAATCGATTTAAGTTGGGATTTACGTCATATTCAAAATACATTCCTAAGTAGGTTAAGTATGAATTTAGTATGGGTCATAGTTCTACTAACTCCCTACCGGTTTATTTGCAACCTGGCAAATGACCATGGACGAAAGGTGACCGGAATCTGTTTCGATATATTAATTTTTGTGATTCTAAATTGGCGGCCAAATTCATCTGTCGTGGCTGGCCGGACGGCGAATAAAATGATAGGCGGTGCTCGCACGGCACACTATACGGGGAAATTGGTATAAATCGATTAGCCTGGCACCAAATTTTACGACAGGATTTGGAAGAAATTCACTCGTATATGGCCATCTGAATAATTATTTTCTTACATGATAATGTAAAACAATTCACAACTCTGTTGGTCCAAAATTTCTTGCAAAACATAAAATTACGACACTACCACATTTTCGGTACACGTCTGATCTGTCGGCATCCAATTTCTTCTTGTTGCCCAGGCTGAAATGCACGCTGAAGGCAAACTGACATAAACACATCACAATTCTCCAAATGGCCGCAAAGGATGAGGTGAAGAACGTACAGGAAATATTCGAAGCCTATTTCTAAAACCTTCAGGAAATCAGGGAGAGAAGCACATCAACAGCGCAGACCAATACCTTGAAAGGAACAAAGTTTATAAATGGGAAGTTAAATATCTTATTTCTTGCAGCGTTAGGCGTGGCACTTTTATGACAAAAGTTGTAGTAAGCTATAGAAGAAAAGGTCAAGTATTTTCATCAGGCCGACTTCTCACTTGATAGTTGATGAAACCAACCACTCTTAAGGACTTCTATAGATTTAATTTCCAATACTGTAGAGATACTTAACTGCAGTAAATCCTCGATTCAAAGAACTTAGAACTTCATGGACCTCAGGGATACTGAGAGTAGAAGATAGAAATAGAAGTCTGGTAAAGTAACTTATTCCGAGAAGCTATGGATTACCATACTAAAAAGTATGAACACAATATATCATATATTCAATCGGAACAACCAAATTACATGAAGCAAAAATTTTGTATTTAATTTTGCAAATTGACTTCTGTTTCATACAAATGAAGACCTCTTGTTATACTATACTATTTATCAAGTGATCCATATTAAACTTTAACGAAACGGGTCTATGACTGTACTTGTCTTAATTATAATGTCAATAGGAATTTTCAAGTTAACACCATTTAGTATAGCAAAGTTAGGATCCTAGTATGGGTGTACTATGATCAATTTCAGTGCACAGGAATTAAAATATTAATGAGAGTTCGATGCGTAACAGTGAAAGCAAAATGTTTGGTTGATTCCGTTTAGTAACGATGGTTTGGTTGCTCAGACCAAATCCATCATGTAAACAGTGAACGTTATTGTCACATACTGGATGTTTCTGCGATAATTGTTGGATGGGGACAATAATGGGATATGGTTCCAACAGGACGGAGCCACTTATCATACAGCAAGACAAATCGTCATTATTGCAAATGATGTTTTCACGTCGTCTGATGTCTCGTAATGGAAACATTACGTGATCTCCGAGATCTCAGTTCCTAATTTTTCTTCACGGGTTTCCTCAAGGCTAATGCTTAGCGGAATATACCAGCAACGATTGTTGCTCTCAAGGACAAATTAGTGCAGCCATTCGTGGTCTCTCCCAAGAAACTTCGGTGAAAGTTATGGCAAGTGTGGTGACTACCACCAGCGTTGGGATCGTATTCCCAATGCCACATGATCTCCAAACTGTAGGCTTTTCATAGCTATCTTCAGGTTTTTCGTACCTCTTACGGTTATTTTGTAATACATGCGATAAATGGTTTAACTTCTTTTGGTCCACCCTGTATAATTTAAGTTCGGGCTTCCTAGGGATTTGCAGAAGATTGAGGGTAGGAACACTATTACGAATGTGGTATAGCAAATACTTTTCTTTGAGCGTCAAGTACAAGGTCACTTTATTTGATACATGGATCCAAAAGTTAATAAAACAATGTTTAAATAACGCTTATTTGCAATTTGCTGGTCGACTTCTGGAAAATAATGATAATACACGCTACTCAGTCCAATACTTTTGAAGCGTTTATTTAAAATTATAAACTATTTGTAGTACAGCAAATATATTTTCTGTGGTTGAAACTTGTCGATTCAGGCTTTTGTTACCTATTTTGTCTGGTATTTATCCTGGTTTTATATCCCAATTCGAACGACTAATATAAATCTGCAGATTACCTAAATAAAACATTTTCACTAGATTGTAAACACGAAACGTATGGGCCGCGGTGGCTCAGTGGTAGAGCGCTCATCTCTGGTGCGCGTGGTTCTTGATTCGATCCCTGCTAGTGCCATGTGGGCTTTGTGGTGGATGAACACCGTATACGTGAGTTTTCTCGGAGTCATCCTGTTTCCTCCCACTTTCTTCCACCAATTCATCCCATCATCATCCATACGGTCTGAGCCAAAGTTGTCTAAAAGTCTGAAATAAATTCATTTCAACGAGACGTTTATTTTCATTAGGACTGTTTACAAAACTGTTTTCTGTCATTATTTGAGTAGTACAGAAAAAAATATTGTCTAAAATTACAAGTTAACTTTGCGTTGTAAGTTGAAAAACTTAAAGTATTTTATTTACAATGCTCCTTTTATGTAAGAGATAATACATCGCCAGTAACTAAGCGATATATTGAAAATAGAAAAAGCTAAGTCAGAGAATATTGTATTTTCCCGACACTTCATGCACGTAAGTACATTAATTACACTACTTACACAAACAAATAAACAAAACCTATAAGTGTAGAAAGCATATTTAAACATTGCATTTTAAAGTCTTATTTTTTACAGCGTGTATTCATACTGATGATGATGTTAAATGTTCTACTCAGAGGCAGGTTTGTTACAGGTTCCTGGGGCACCGCCATTTTATCGAAGTTAGGATTCTTTCATGAACAAATCATATAATATAATTGATTCAGCACGTAGAACACCAATGTGTAGCAAATTCTGCAATAAATTTGAAATGCTTTTGTTTAATTAGAAAGAATTTAACACTTTCGCAAATCCCACTTACAAGTCGAAACATCAACAAGTTGCTTTAAAATTAACTGTACTTAAGTCAGAAGCATAATTAAAGCTTCTAACGTAAATGAGAATTGGAAACCCAGCTTCCATGTGGAGCAAGAAAACAAAAATATACAGTTGATTTACTTGGAGGAAATGTCTTGACGTTAACTTGTCCACAACCGAGTCGCCAATGTGGTTGACAGTAATCCTCTGTTTCACGACGTTACAGCTGGACCTGGAGGGAGAAGAAAATCGATAACTGGTGTTTATCTCCTACAAAAGTCTCAGAAGATTCATCTAATGGGTTATCCTTGGAAAATGGGATGCAGCTGAACTTTCCCACAGGAATAGTTCGCAATCTCCGCATTTTCTCCACAAAAAAAGTAGACAAACACTTCCTCTCCATTTGCTCCGTCCTACAAACAAGACTGTTGCTTCCATTCTGTTATCTTCTGTAGCGAAGAGAACAATAAAATAGAATGTAAACAAATAATACAATACTCGCAAACACAACAGACTGCAATTCATCACTGGCAAATTTGAGGTTCAAAAGATTACTGGCAACACTTATTGTGAGCGGTCTCGTAACTCACAGACTACATCAATACATACAGAGGATAGGAAGTTTACAAGGAACTGAAAACAGCATGTATCTGGATTAATGTAGTGCGCATTTCCCTTTGGCAGGAGGCGTTGTGGGATGGTTAAATAGAAACCGTGGATGGAAGTGAGTGGGATAGTGAACCACTCTTCTCCAGAGTAACGACAAGTTCCTGAAATGGTGCTTGTAGTGCGAAAAGACTTTTCACACCAAACACAAGGATACCTTCAAACTGGTTAAATGGGATTGAGGTCCGGTGATTGGACAGGTCATAGGAGATTATCTATCTTACTTGGTAAACTTGTAGTAAATACTCCTAGCCATATGTAGAGAAATATTATCATCTTGATACGGGGAAACTATGTTCGTACCATAGTTTTGCACATGGTTCCGTAGAATCTAGAGACAGACATCCGCAATGAAGTGAGCAGACAAGACAACAAGCGGACGTAGGAAATGCAGAAAGTGACACCGTACACCATGACATCATGCTCCCCAATAGACCCCAAACATTAAGGATTTTGGCTTGAACTTACGGAGACAGGCTAAACGAAGAAAATGTACGACTTGAAAAGTTTGATGGAACGCTTCAAGTTTCTTTTTTTTTTTTTTTTTTTTTTTTTTAATTTCGTTGGTAAACGTCCTGTTATGACTGCTTGCGTTTAATCTTCGACAAACTCTTTTGACTGTCTCTGGAAGTGGAAGCTCAATTCTGTGATTTTCGCGGCAGCCATTAAAAAAAAAGTTACTCATAATGTGAAGTATCTTCCTCTGACTGCAAACTTTTCCTTACCTCCCACAATTCAGAAGCTGATTTTAAAAAGTCACAAAAAAAAAAAAAAAGTAAAATTTTACAGGAAACAACAAGCATATTTGATACTGTCGTACCTTTTAATGGAAAACATGCTTTGGAGTGGATTAACATAATGATTTCGGATATTTTGGATATAAATGTAGAGAGTGGTTCTCACTACAGGTAACACTTTAGTAAAGTTTATTTTGTATGGGCCATTTTAGTAACTTTATCTTCGGTCCATCACGATTACTTGATGCATGTTAAAATCCACAAACATCTATGCCTCAGGCGAGATTCGAACCTACATCCTTGGAGACGCTGGTCCAATACCTCAGATCACACGACTATCTCGGTCGGCTTGTTGGATCTCAGACGTGCTGCCCTTGTTACTTCAACTTTCCTCTTTTTTCCTTTCCTAAAACTAGCCTAAAACGTTAAGTATTCTTCGCGCACTCCTTGACAGTGTCAATTGACGGATATCGGGGGAAAACAGGGTAAGTCACAATACAGGTTTATTGAGAAAATCAAGCTTAAATTCCTTCATCTCTTCAAGTTTAGACGGCTCAACAAATATGGCCTCCTGTGGTCATATATGAGTTTTTTCCCTTCATTCTTTGACAGTTTTGTAACTTCAATTTTCCCAGTACAGCAGATAATCGCTAGAAATGGACTTACCCTGTTCTCTCCCGACCCCCTTTAATTGTTAGATCCAAATAATGCGTTTTAGTATATGACGCATAGGCTAATATATAACTTGACTCTGCTTCCAGGTATATTCTGATTCAGCACATCTGGTATTCATTGGCCTAAAAATTTCATACGATCGCTCAAGTTTGTATTGGTCTAGGAAATTTGCATACTGTAGTAGTGAAATTACCGCACAATAAAACCCGTTAACTTTCATATATGAGACTGGACTTCAGTGAACTGAATATTTTCTTAAATAAGGAAAAAAAAATGTATGAGACAAGAAGATCCGAAGAGAAAATTCTTGCTGATGATGCTTGAGTGCATGAAGATGCAGGAGGTCTTCGGTGTATTGAAACAGGGAGGAGACTGGCTTGCCAAGTTACAATGTTACCTTCGGGGCTGTAAATGATGTATAAGAAGCGACTTGTGACGTCATTAAATTTGAAGGCGTTGTCGCTTTCGTAGCTTTTCTGATCTTCCAGTTGTTCGTTATGTTAATCCTTATATGGAGACTGTGCATGTGTCAACAACCGCAACCCTGAATTTTTTAATGTTGAACGGTGAATATATGCATACAGTTTCTTTTCTTTCCTCCATCCTGAAGAGCAAATATACAAGAAAGTTGATGACCATAAGTGAAGATCGTAAGACATTGGAATTGGCTCTTCTTATGTTACAGTGCTTAATTCCTGTTCTGAAATCTGAAGAACGAATTACACACAGTGTTTGAACTAGCTTTTAAACTGCTGACTTTCGTACTCTCTTACAAAATATAGTTTCTTATAATTTTGTTGTGTTAAAATTCGTTTGAAGCTTCAACATCAACAGCTATGTACACAGAAACTAATGTACGGATCAAATTATGACAGAAAAATCTCACTTCTGTTTGCTCTATATAGGATGAAGAATTGAAAGTTGCTTTACTTGGATCAAAAGCGGTTAAGACTCGTTCGTCTGGCTCCAAAACACTTAACTATTATATAATTCGTGTTGAAAACGATTGTCTTATATTTTTTCTCTTCGAAAATGATTTTATTTCTTACTGGTAAAAGTATTCGCCCTTTGGAGTGGGGTGAAGAAAATATGTTGGTAACACTTACAATTCTTCTTCTTCTTCTTCTACTACTACTACTACTACTACTACTACTACTACTACTACTACTACTACTACTACTACTACTACTACTACTACTACTACTACTACTAGTGTTTCTTCTTCTACCACCCCAACTTTCCGGCTGTTAGCTTGTGGTGGTTGGGGGGCAACAGCTCTCCAAGATTCATTTTGCAGATAGTCGTGTGCATGTGTGTATTCTTGTGTTGTGAGTAGTTTGTGTGTGCCTATGCTTTTTCTTGCAGCAAAGAGATAAGTCGAAAAATAGAGATCGCTCAGGCTTTTTTGAACAAATTATTTTTTTATTATTGTGCACCATGAGTGCCACGACATAGCCGTACAAACAGATATTGCGCCGGAATTATCAGTTTGGGGGGGGGGGGGCGGAGAATGTAAAGTCAAAATTGGAAGGTTTAAGTGGAGTTTTGCACGGTTTCTATCGACCTTTGGCCGTAAAAAATTTAAAGCTGGGGTGTTCATGACAATTTGGGGGTGGGTGACACGTGACACCCTCCACAGGGGGTTTGGCGGAATCATTTTCCCTTCATTTTTATTTCTCAGGTAATGGAGGTAATGAAAAAAATATTAGTTAAAATTTCAAGATACTAACATGCTAATAAAAAAATAAAACATAATGACCTTCTATTGCTTCCATGAGTCAATAAAACAATCTCGATTCATGCGGTTTTCTTATTTTTACTACTTAAACTACAACAACGCCTTTTTGTGTGCATTAGTCGTTACAGTGAATAACAAGACGACAATAGAAAGAACTTTACCATGAACGAGCTATGAAACATTCTATACCTTGATAAACTACATAATTCCAATGCTCAACACTAAAATTACGTCTTCTGAAACAGAAGTATAAACAGTAAAACAAAATAGAATATCATATGAACAGCATTCAAAGAAAAATAAAGGATGGAAAGTAAGTGGCAATTGTTGCAATTTATTATGTACACAACTGAACATATACTTCAGTTACCTACCTTATTCATGTACTCTTACCTTATTCATGTACACTTACTACCTACTTCCTACTATATTACTTATGTACTTCAAAGACGGTTTCTACATGTGATAGAGAAGAGCATTTTATACGAAGTACACTACAGGCGAATGACGGAATGGTACCTTAAGAATATGCGGCGGTAGGCCAACAGATCGAAGGTCGCGAGTTTGAGTCCCGGCAGGGGCATGAGTGTGGATTTTAATAGCTAAGGGGCGAATCGTAATGGGCCAAAGTCCAAAAGTTACTAGACTGGCCCATATAACAATAAAGTTTACCAAAGTTATTTACCTTAAGAGTAGTTCTGGCTAAATCTTCCTTATCCGGGTCGAGTTAGAGACGCAAGAATGTCAATAACACTCAGACGAAGTACACTAACTATAATCAGCACTGGGAAAGCACGCAATTTCGAACCCTGCTGCCAGCCGTACTTAATGATGTTTTCTAGACTTTTCCTCACTTTCATCAGGATAATGTCGGTATGGGACCCATAGACTAAGGCCTTGGTTGCTATCTTCTACATTCTTTTCTACGGAAGAATTCTCACCAAGGGACGTCATCCCTCAGGTGATTGACGGTCTTAGCACGCATCTACCAGAAAAGTTAATACAAAGGTTAAAAGATCTAAGGGTTTGTTCCTAAAACCATATCCAATGAAAATCTTTCTTCTGCCGACGGATTTTTAAATTGCATCTTATTAGGTTTAGTTTTCTTTTTTGTAGAAAGAAATTTTCTCTGCAGCTTTATTTTCTTATTGGAAGGCTCTGTGTGATGTACATCCGGTAGTTTAATGTCCTTACTTGAAATTGTTCTTGTAGGTTTGTAGCTGTTCCCCGTTTTGTATCATCCTGAAAATTTCCATAAGCTTTTCTAACGCATCTTTCTTGTCTTATTCGAAAGATACTTCACTATTTCTACAGACAATATTAGAAGGGATCCTCGAGAAGTAGGTGTTTGTGATGAAAACTGGTTTTACCTTGCCCAGGATAGATTCCAGTGGAGAACGTTTGTTACAGCGCCGATGAACTTGCGAGTTCCGTAAGCCATAGAGTAAGTAAATAATAATGGCAAATTTTCTTGCTAACGAAGATAATGTTAATTACTTACGCATACTTATTTCTACGAATTTAACCTGGTTTTCACACATCCAACACAGAGCTAAAATTAAAAAAAAAAAACTATCATATAAATGCGTTTAACTTAGAAATATTGTAATTATAAAAATTTTACGTATGGTATAAATGATACGCTCTTGTATAAAGTAGGCACTTCAGAATCGGGACTGGAATTTCGGGCATTTGCCAATGCCAACCATGTAAAGAAAGGAGTCTGTTCCTGAAATTCTAATTCTAATTGTACTCTTTTCCAATAAACAAATAAATAAAATAAATCCCCAGGACTATATATTTTTAATGTTCTATTCCTCCTTTGCTAGAAGTTCGGGAATTCTCGGTAGGTCCAAGAATTCGTGACTTATTGGGCGCATTCGACTGCTCCTCAAATGCTGTAGGCAGATGCTTGTGTAGTAGTAGTGGTAGTAGTACTACTACTAGTAGTAGTTGTTGTTGTTACACATAGCTTACGTATTACACTTTCTTCAAATCTTCTACATACAGAAAATTAAATTATTATTTCAAGTTTACAACAATCAATCTAAATTTGAATAAATGATTTAAAATCTTTATTCATTTCATTGTTGTTTTAAATTAAACTTGAAAACAATGTGATTATTTCATTGTTATTGTCAATAATATTTTTAATTAGTTGATCACACCGTCACTTCCGGTGAATTAAAATATGCATGTAATCTGGCCCGGGACCCAATGAACGCGTAATGAGAAATTCGGTAGAAATCAATATACGCACATATACATTCATACATACAAACGAACAGATTTTCAATTAATTAATTCACAGCCATATTCAATCCACTACTGGATTAGGCCTCTCTCGGAGGGAGGAGTTGGTCTACTGTTCCCACGTTGACCAGACGGGTTGGGAGAGGAGAGCCGAAGCTCTCAACGGTGATCGCTACTGTTTTTAATCACAGCAGATCCCCAATTGTCCTCGCGATGCTGGGTCAACACCGAAATTTTGAGCCACCATCGGGAATCGCACCCGAGACCGCTCGCACTGAAGTCAAGCGCGCTACCGACTAGGTTACGCAGGTAAATATTTATACATTAGCTAAAGTACCCGCCCGTTGGTGCGGGCGGGCGACACTAATAGTCGTAATACTACCACATCAACAACTACTAATGCTACTACTATTATTATTATTACAAATACTACTTACTACTTTTACAACATTAAATTCTTAATAACATGACATTTGATCTGATTTAAAACATAAATATTTTTATCTTACAACAATGGAAATTTGAATTTAAAAATCTAAGTTATTTATTGCATCGCTATAAAGAATGAAATTACTGTTTTGATGTCCCCCCAACTCTACGGGTGTCTTACCCCCACAGTATTTTATTCAAGATGATAAGTGATATGTTCACCAAATTTGGTTGAAATTGCTCAAGACGTTCTAGAGTAATGCTGGAACAAACATACACACATACATAGTATATGGTTACCATACGTCCATATTTTGTACGGACAGTCCGTATTTTAAATGCTCTGTTCGTGTCCGTACCGTACTTTGCAAAAATTTATCTAAATGTCCGTACTTTTCACTTATTCAGTTGTTGACTGTTAATTATTTTAAACATGTATAGTTTCACAAATAGGTATCACACCATTCAAGTTCAAGTTTGAGTTTCAAGTTCCACAAAAATGCAAAATATTTCTACAGCATTAAATCGCTTTTTGTTACTGCCTAACAATGTTCCTACAGTGTTTGTTATCACGTAACAATGTTTTAGAAACATAAATGTATTGAAAAGTAATGACCAGAAGATCCTCCGACCTTGGCAATAGATAACATATACCAAATGTTTTACAATTGCCTATGAATCAGTCAGGCTGATCAGATGTACTCTCTTTTTAGAGTACTATACTATTTTTTAAGGTGGAAACATTCTATACTCTAATGTTTTTGCCTAATGTACGTTTTAACCCCTTTTCATACGAACAGAAACTCTGCTACTTTATTGCGTTTCAATTTCAAGTGTTACTAGCCCACTCGAAAGCGAGATGGTTTTACTATTATCTTACGCAGAGAGAATACTAAAATTGTACGAATGTATCATTGGCATTATATTTCTTGAATGACGATAAACCACCCTTACATTTCTATTATTTTTATCATCTCCAGAATCCGCGTTTTGGTTATTTTTTATGTAGTCACAACTTCAGGCAAAACTACTGAGAATTTACTTAAAAAGCGACATAACAGCAGTGGAAATATCGATGCAGTACTTCAATTTGCTCTCAAAGTTTAGACACAGAATAAAACATAATTAGGCTATATACCATTTTCGGCACAAATGTTGCTAACTAAAGTTGAAAGTGAGGACATTCTAAAACAAAACACACACATTGTATCACTAGTAATTAGGTTCTATAGAGAAATAATATCGTATTTGGAGAATTAGTCCAAATGATTCTTCAGTGATGCTAAGCTAGGAAACATTTCTTTCATTCATGCTTCAAAAGTTGGAGTCTTTCTATAGGAGTTTCTTTCTTATTAGGCATTTTAAACGCATGTGACAGGAGAAACATCTTCATCAAAGAATAAGGATAATGAAATATTAATTCGCATTGAGCAGCGAAAAAATACTTAGAAACAAACTCGGATACTTGCGAAGTTGTTACCGTGACTCTTGACGATACAAGAAGAAGTATAGTGAAAGATGTTTGAAACAATCTGGTTTTCGGTCGACAGTGAAGAGAAAATTTTGGCACTTCTTTTAACACTTCCAAGAACAAATGATGATTTTGCAAGGCGCTTTAGTGTTATAGAGAATTACTGTACACATGAAAAATGTAGTTTAGAGGTGAGGACTCTGGAACATTATACGAAAAAAAAATGTTGAAGACACTATTCTTAAACAATTCGTACTAAAAAGTAAAAAAAAAAGTTTATACATGACTAAAAAGAAAAACATGAGCCGCGCAAATTCAAGAATTTATAAATGATTGTATATGAGAACACAGCCCATGCTTTTCTTTTTATTCATGCATAATTATTTTTTACTTTTTAGTACGGATTATTTAAGAAAAGTATTATTTAATTTTTTTTTATATTTTATCCGAGTTATTTCATTGTTCACATACATTTTCTCAAGCTAAATATTTTGTGACCCAAATCCTAATGTGTTCTGCAACCAGTGACACACCGGCTAGCTGTAGGCTAGTATTTATTTTAGGATATAGAAGTCCATGTTAAAAAGAAATGCTTTTAAAGTATATAAATATATGGAAATGAAAGAAGCAATGGAATATTGTATTGTCATCCGACTTACGTCGCTGTGCAAAATTTCATCATTCTATGACGTCGGGAAATGAGTTAAATTAACGATGCAAGATTTGAGGACACCACGAACCATTATGAACTAAAGAAAAGAATGTAATGAAAACAAAGATATGCATACTATGCTATAAATTCAATAAAATCACAAAGGGGATAAAAATCTACTTCTGAAGGCAAAACCGTCAGAAAAATAACGAACCTCACACAGAAGGTGAGAGATATAAATTTCCATTTTTCATCCACGTATTTTCTTTCCGTATTTACTACCATTTGAATCGTATCAAAAAATTATATATGAAGTTTAGAAATAAAAAATAATCAGACACATACACTATTAAATATACTATTTTTGATGAAAAACTTTTGCTCACCCTAGGTATTGTGTAAATTTCATGTTGGTGTCACAAGTAATTGCAAAAATTATGGTAT
>JAGDQP010000493.1:50801-137050 GCA_022664845.1 Lepisma saccharinum | reverse complement strand
AACGTTACCTGTCACTCTTGTAATTAATTTATTTGTGGTAATACAGATGTGACATGAAAGATAAACTCTCCAAGTTTTATTTGGTAACAATGAGCACGCGGCACTTTCGTAATTGCCCACCATCATCGCTGGTGTGCAAAATGGCGGCATCGGCGACAGAAAAGCGTACTGTATGTTCTAATACGCTAGAACTTCTTTTTCGGGGGGAATGAAGGATAAGGTACGCACTTCCACAGGAAAAAAAACTTTGGTAAACTTTATTCTTTATATGGGCCAGTCTAGTAACTTTGGACTTCGGCCCGTCACGATTCGCCTTTAGCTGTTAAGTGTTAAAATCCACACCCATGCCACTGCCGGGACTCGAAACCGGGACCTTCGAGCCGATGGCCTACCGCCGCAGACCGCTCGGCCACCCGGCCAGCGCACTTCCACAGGATATCATCTGGACATCTGCTGCGTCACAAACGGGCCGCACATCGAACATCTGTGAGTGAGTGTGAGTGTCCGTACAAAAC
Source organism: Lepisma saccharinum (assembly GCA_022664845.1). NCBI lineage: Eukaryota > Metazoa > Arthropoda > Insecta > Zygentoma > Lepismatidae > Lepisma > Lepisma saccharinum. The sequence goes on along the minus strand of JAGDQP010000493.1, from coordinate 136,535 downwards.
TTAGAGAGTTTATCTTTCATGTTACTATTTCCACAATAAATTCATTACAGCAGTCACAGGCAACGTTTATTTTTGCACAATTTATTTTGAATCACCCTATGAAAAGTTAACAATGGAAACAAGCACAGTAACATAAAAGAAACTAACTATATTCAAGAAGACGCTTGAACGTTTTCGGAAAGGAAATAATGAAATATTAGTACTTCTTCGAAATTTTCAGGATAAGCGATTGGCCTGTGCCTATCAAATGGTTTTAGCTACTAGTTAGGATAGCCCCTTTGAGTGAGCCACCCCGTAGCACGGACAAAATAGACTTCATTATTCTTTTCTACGTGCTTAAGACTTTCGTTAAAACAATATGCAGGAACAACTGGTAACTCAAGTTGGTCACTGCTGAGAGAAACGAATGTGGGTTATAAGTCTTTACTTGTTAAATTTGAAAAAGCGTCGCTCAGTTATTCTTAGATAATTACAGCATTAGTTAAGAAACTGTCTAGCACACCTAATTCTGATCTAACAGTCACCTATTATCGTCCTTGATGTTGAAGCCTTTCTATTTTCAGTTTAGCTGGACACAAGTATTAAGATTTTATTTCTTTTGAAGGGTAAGTTATCCTATAAAGACCTAAAGTATCTCTTCTGTTACGAGTTGCTACGGGATCATTAGAATTTTAGGTTTTGTTGCTGATATGAAAGAGCATGTATAAAGCGACCAAGCATATGTTTTCAGACCCTTTGAACAGGGAGACCCATAGTATCTCCTTGTAGCGTACACTTTATAGTACCATTAAGCTTTGATGGTAATGGGTGGATACGAAATAATCGGTGTCAACTGACCAGATCCTGGTTAACGAAATCATCAATGACTGTAAGTAAAAGCACTTGTCTTCTCTTCAAAATCTCTGTACGTCAATCAATCATTAAGTCTCCTGTGAATATTAGATATTCGTATTCGTATGTACAGTCTCAAGGCCTTTATATAATGTTATGCTGAACCGTCAACGGAATGCAATGGCTTTGCCTTTTTGTTTTGTCGTAAAAAACTCTTTCAGGAATTCGGCGTTTTTATGTTTTCTTCTTATTTCCCACATGCAACCAATTTCTTTTTTACGGTTACTTCCTCTTGGAATCGTAAAATTGTTAATACACAATTTGTTATTTAAGGAGTAAGAATGTGCGGAGTGTTAAAACAACTCTTGATGGTGATACGAAAGAACGCCGAAAGAAGCGTTACAATTACTTAAATCTTGTAATGAGACAAGAACATCTTTTCTATAATATAGAAAAAACAATTACTTGGGATGTGTCGACTCCTAAAGGAATTGATTACAGTTCTTTAAATCTTTCCGCTTTACTAGCACGAGACGTGTAATAGAGAAGAATTTTCTAAGAATCTTAAAAATAATGCAAAACTTACATGAGTTCACAATTATTATTACGTCAGTATGGATTGACACGAGTCATCATCATCAATGCATTCAACCGTTTTCTATCCACTGCTGTATGGAGGCTACCCTCAGTTTTTCTCACAAATCTCTGTCAGCTTTTATCCTAATCCATTTAGTTTTTTTTTTTAACTTGTTTCATCTATTCACCTTGTATTTGCTCACCTTTAGCATGTTTGTTTTCTCTAGGAATTCAACGTAGAATACTTGCCGTCCATCTTTTCACGATCACTACAGTGCCTAATAACAATAATCATAAATAAAATCGCGTTAGGCCATGCATGCTCAACCCCTCTTAGATCCTGGACTATTACACTTGTTCGCGTGACTGGCGCATCTCCACTTCATCTTCTTCGCAGTCGTGATCACAACTTCTACCCTTGTTTGAGACTGAACCCATACACGTCTCTTCCTGTCCCTCCTAGTTATTCCCCTTATTCTTTGAGTCGTTTGCACATTCAGTGTCCACCATACGTAGTCATATACGTGACAGGTAAGACACACTGATTGTTCTCTTTATGCCTGAGACGCTGGCAACTTGCTTCTAAAAATAAACTTCAGCCTTCTAAATACATTACATATTCTATTTATCTTCCTCAGTCATTTGTCAATCGATATTTTCAGCTGCCCTACCTACTCATGAATTACGCCAATCTTAATTTAACCAATATCCAGTCAATAATTGGCAAATAATAACGGCCGTTTATATATTTTTTGGACATGCCATCTTGAACAAGTCTGATTACGCGACAAAGATTACGAGAAGAAGTTTCACAGTAAAGTAAAGGAAGAGCGTAGAAAAAAAATGGTAGCTGATCTCTGGGTGGTTTCTTCACTTTGATTATATTTGGTTTACTTTATTAGAAATAAACATAAATAAATTATTTACATAGTTTCTTTTTATCAAAAAGTCCATTACTTCATGGTTATCGTTGTTAGAACCTACTGTTTTATTTATTTACTTATTTATTATTAATTTTTGTTTATTGCTTGCTGTCTTCTTTGCAGGAATGCCATATTACAATATCCCCACTTACAACAGAACATAACTTTCGGAAACAGACAACATTGAATTGAATTTTATTTTTAAGGCCTTTAGGCAACTTTGGCTCAGGCCGGATGGATGATGATGGGGTGATTGGTGGAATGAAGAAAGTAGGAGGAAACGGCAGAACCCTGAGAAAACTCACGCACGCGATATTTGTCCGCTACAAAGCCCACATGGCAATACTCAGTACCGGAGTTAAGGGGGAAAGGGGGAAAGCGCCCCGGGCGGCACGTTTAGGGGCGGCTAACAGCTGAAAATAAAAAATAAAAGCTCCTAAAAATAGGCATGGTACCGAGACCGAGACTGGTCTTGGTCTCGTCTCGAATTCGAGACCAAGACCGAGAACGAGACTAAGGTTCAGAAATCGAGACGAGACTGACAGAGACTATGCACCGAGAGATACTCGAGACGAGACCAAGACCGAAACTCGAGGCGAGATCGAGACTTACCTCTCGAGACTATAAGCTTTATTTTCATGAATGTCGATAATATTAATTTAATGATTTTGTTCATGTTCTTTCATACTAGAAAAAGTCTCGTGACAATTAGTTTCATTCTGATGAATTTTAAGTTCTAAAGTCATATAAGTAGTCAGTTATCAATCGCAAACTATTTTCTGTTGCTTTTCAATAACAACATAAAAGCGGTGGAGATCGTTTTGGGGCCGGATAAATACAGACATTTATTTTCTTTTGTGAATTTTCATCCCCATGCTTTCTCCCTGCTGATAGTCTTTTACTTCTGTTCACACTATCCCATACCTCTGCTGGACTGATTTCGTAAAGACTGTAAAGCATACGTCAAGAAGCCAAAGTGTAATATAGATATTTTGTTACAGCATTTACTTATTATATTTTCAAAAAAATGGAAAGATTTTTGTAATACTAACCGGTACCTAAGAAAAGATGAAGACAATCTAAAGTTCTATGTGTATGGAAACCTATCACGTAAATATACCTGTACATTCGATAAAAACAGTATTGTTTTTATAAAAATGAAGTGAGGCGGAGCGAGCATCATATTTGGATTATCTATATGTCGCTGATGAAGTTTCGCCGAGACCTCCCGAACAACTCAACCCACCTTCGAAGCCCTAGTAGTTCCTGAGTTGGAAGTTGTTAACAGACGGACATAGAGGGTATAAAAGATTGTACATAGTATGCTTTAGACAGAGTAAGGTTAATTTTTATACCTATTAAAGCTACGCTTTGCTAGGATTTTTGGAATGACATTTTAATTTAATAACACGGCTTATTGGAAATACCAATGTGCTCATTTCAGTTTATTAGATTCGCAATACACCATTTGAAACTAGCACCTACCGGGAACACACTTCACTCTTTTCCTTTTTCTTTAATGTATGGTACCTATGAATTGGTTCTTTTAATCAATCAAGAGCAGTATTGTAAACTAATTGATACGTGTGACTGTAGAATTCGGTAAATGCTATTTTTAATTTCTTTGTATTTGATTATTTCCTTGTACAAAAGTTCACAATAAGTAACATTTTTGTCACGTACTGTACATTGTTAAAAAAAAATATTAACGTTTCTAGGAATTCTAAGAGAAGTTTCGCAGCATTTTTAGTATTTCATGTTTTTCACTGTAATGGAGGAAAACTCAGAGACTTTTTGCATGGTTATCTGGATATTTTTCGTTTTCAGTTCTGCACATGCGCAGGATGAGAAAACTATTTCTTATCGTAGTTGTGCATGCAATGTTGATCAAGAGTTCGCTGCCACCATTTTGTCATTTCTTATTTTGGTAGAAATGGGAAATATTTAGAGCGAATGGGAATTCTGAATTCTAACTGACAATTACATAAATGATTAAAATGTGGCGTAAGTCGTGGGATCAACTTAGTTTATATCTTCGGGATTCAGCGTTTCACAACTCTCTTCATACTGCGACCCCCTTTTACCTTGTCTTCTAATCGGCGCCCCACGATTAACTTATTTTGTGTAATATTTGCTTTTGATTTCAAAACATGACAGTTGATTTGCTGTATTTGATAATAAATATCCTAATTAGATTATCTAAAAACTGTTCAACAAATTTACACGTATCTTTAACTATTATGAAAACAGCAAGCAAAATAATAAACAAAAACTTTCTTTGAAATTTATTAGCTTAAACCTGCAAAACCCTATTAACATTTATTTTTCACCTCTCCCTGTGACCCCCTTGAACACAGCCCGCGACCACCACGTTGAGGAACCCTGGCCTAGATCATTTACTGGTGAAACAGGAAGTAGAAGAGAGCTTTTAGAATTGGAAAAGAGCATTGGAACAGACTGCTCATTTATTGTATGACCGATACGAAGCATTACTGAGAACCGGCAGATCCCTAATTCGACTGTGAGTTTTCTCATAAACATGTGGAAGATTGAAAGACATTAAAGAAAAATGTACCTCGCCCTGAAAAACCCCGCAGAACTGCAACCCAGGGACCGAAGAGTGTTTAAGAGGACGGTAGGAAAAACGGGCCCGTCTCATTCGTAACATGACACAGAAGTTCTTGAAATTCCCGTTCGCCTATGTGCAGCGTTCAACTAACAAGACACTTTGTAGATCCCCACAAACCTCTAATCACAAAGAAGAATTCAGTTCAGCGTCTACGATGGTGTAAGGAAAATAATTTGGAACTGGAGCAATGACTTTAAGTATTATGGACTGACGAATCACACTTTTCAGGTACAACGCATGTGTGTGGTAGTTCGCGGAGGACGTACAGTATGTTACAGGAGCGTTCAGTGTCTACCGTGAAGTATGGAGCTGATGGCGTTAGTGTTGAAGCTGTTTTAGCTGGCACGGTGTAAGCGCACTGGTTGTACTACACTGTGATGAACTCTTAGATGTATAGAGGAATTCTGGATATCTCAGTGTTCCCCACGATGTGGGGATTTTACTGCCAGACGCCTTGTTTTTTTTTCCGGATTTCAATGCCCCTTGTCATGGTTACAGGACTACACAAGAGTTCTATGAGGAATATCAGGTATGCTAGGCCTACTCAGAACAACGATCTTAATCGCATCGAGAGCCTCAGGTAAGAACTAGAACAATGGATCCTGGTTATACCAATCTGATTTTCTCTAGTTAAGGTCTGTGTACTCTATCCGGTGTTGCGAAACGTCCTGCTCGCCTCCTCCAGGGACTTATGGACAGGTTATCTAGACGAGTGGTGGTTGATGTAATTGCTGCACCTGACGGATTTACCAACTAGTAATATAAGTGAACTGACGGTGTTCTATTTCCAATTTCCATATTGTGTCCAAGCACTTTTGTTCATATAGTTTATGATATTGAGGGTTTTATTAACAGTATTGTCGGCAGAAACAAAGAAAATCTCTGTTCACATTGCAGAATTGTGTTGACCCTCGCACTGAAAAAAACGTTCTCCAGTTTGGACTGGTAAATATGTAGTGTTCTTTTCGCTTATTCCTCCAACTGCATAGTTTATTGCGCATTGTATGCAATAGAGAAGTTTCATTACGATACCTGTATTTCACAGAACAGACAAGAGAAAAAGTTGTTACACCCACACACAGTTCAGCAAGCAATATTTACTTATTTAATCAATGCTATATTGGTGCTTCCGTGAAGATGACAAGGATAAGGTGAACGTGTTCTGCAAGTAGAGGAGAAAGAAAGAAATGGACTACTCAAGAAGAAAGAAAACTTGAAAAGAATCACGTATATTCGGACCGAACAACATAGTAGGAGGTAAAAACAACATTGCAAGAAACTAGAGAAATTTATGAGTCTCTTTTAATAATTACCACTTTGAACACAATACTGTTCATGCAATAAATAGGAACTTGTAATTGAAACCTTGCAATCAAGAAATAACTAATGATAGTTCAGTTCAAAACACACGATTGCACTTCTTAGTGCATGTGTTTCATTTCGAAAGAATGCACTCTTGACACGTATTCAAATACGGAGATGAACAAGAAAAACGTGTCATGTAACAGTTTGGGTGGAGTTCTAGGACTTTTTGTTTCCCCTTCAACATTTTACAGAGTTAAATGTCATAGATAAAGGTTGTGATTATAATTGTACTAGCTCCTGTTGCCTTATTAAGGAACGTCTCTTTTCCACTATGTTAAAAGAAGAGATAACAACTGGAGGATAGAAACGGAAGCGGTTTACAGAATCCGTTGTTTGTAAAGCAAGGACTCTTTATACTTCCTTGACAAGACTAACTTTAGCGCCTTCTTTCTTGCTGTCAACCATTATTTACAGTTTTTTCTATTCCTTTGTATTTCTAATTCATTCATTTTTTCTCTCTTACTTTGTCGGTTTTATTATTTTAAAGTTTCTTATTAAATTTCACGTATCAATCTCATGTTCCTCCGCACGTGCTTACGTCAGTTCCATTGTTTTTATTTTAGAAACATCTTCCAAACGCTAATTTCGTTTCTTCTCCGTCCTTAGGTTTATATAAGTTTATCATTTGTGCCGTAGAGTAGTTTGGCATTTCAGTGATATTGTTAGTGTCGAGTGTGCATTGCGCATTTCCTGTAAAGCGCTCTTTTAAAAAATATTATTGATTCCGCTACTACAACTTAGAATTCAAGGGTCACTAGTTTAGTTAATTAAAAGTGTTATGCTTAATTAAAATGCTTAAATATTATTCCAAATCATATCAATAATTCAGCCACACCCTGTCCTACAGTCGTTTCTGATTCTTTAAATTTGACTTATTCTAACTCTTCTTCGCCTTTGCTATTTGAATTTATCAATCAATGTATTTACTTTTTTGATTTAGTTCTGATGGAACGTGATTTCAGATTCTTCATAACGTTTTGTGTTTCTTACACAATTTGCAAATACTTGGTTAAAGCAGAACCAAGAGACCGAATCGAATAAAGTGCTTTTAGTAGGGTTAAAATAAGGTTTAGAGTGAAACAAATTGCAACAGAAGCGATTGAAACGGTTTCTATAGGTTGTTTTTTGATGTAGCTAAATCTCATTTTCGACAGTTTTGCACTTGGCTTATTTAATTTTGTAAAGCGTCAGTTTTCGTATTGGAAGGCTGGTATATACATGCTATATTCATCACGGCGACATATTTTCATTCAGAAGCCGAATGTAGCTATCCTGGTTCAAGTACGAAGTTTTCCAACTATTCCATACGAGTATCTACTCCCGTACTCCGCTAATTTTTTACCCCATCCCGTTTCTCGCTTTGATGCAGGTGTAAATCCGTGCTAATTGCCGTACTTTTAAAATTTCTATTTAAAAAGTTGTAAATTTACGCGGTGAAAATGTTTCTTAAAATATCTCTCAGAATATGTGATGGTGAGTCCATTTCATCTATACAACGTTGCGAACAGCTGTTAGCGTAGGCTTGATAATATCAATCAAGTTGATATACCCAAACGCCTTATATCATCACATGATGCACCTAGTCGCATAACAGAATATAATTGGGAATGTAATTTGAGCCAACCCAAGAATTTGAAACATTTTCTTTGCATCATGTCATGCGTCTTAAATTCTACACAAATGTGCAAGTTCACTATATACACAAATGTGCATCAATGTGGGCCGTACGTTCCCACACGAGGTCAGAAAAATAACGATTATACATTTCAGTGCATCAAATACTATACTAATATGGATACATCATTGTGATGCATTTACATTTCTTTGTGTAGGTATGCTGTTTTAGATACTAATGCAGTTAAATTTCCTTTCAAAGTATTCGTGCATAAATTCATTGTATCGCGTCTATAATGTTGATATTTCCGATTAGAGACATCTTTGGCACGTTTAACCGTATGGAACGTGATGGTCCGGGTGGGAGATCTGGGTAGATTTTCCATTCGATAGTGGAAAATAACAGCTAAAGTTTTACTCAAGCGTATTCGAAGAGTTACAACGCAACAGAATTTAAAATTCGAATCATATTGAAGATACTAACGCCAAGTAATAAATTTTAATTTTATAAGTAAGTCACACGAGCTTTTATATATTAAGTGTTGTAGTATCCAGTTTCATAGTTCATTCACAATTCTGTTACAGAAGAAAATGGCAGAGAGGTCTTAAGCTTGTTAAAACAACTATTGAAACTCCAAATTCTTGAATACCTATGTAAAATCAGATTTAGCTAAATGTGGTGGATAAATACCAAATTTCATTTTTATAATTTTGTAAATATGGGGTAATTTATGTGGAAAATTATCGGATGAAGACGCACTAGAACCATCGTACCCATCAAAATTCCAGTACATAATATTTAATCTAAATCCGAAAGAAACATTTTACCTGTTGAAGTGGGTAACCCATTGAATTAGGATTCAGCCATATTCTAGGAAAAACACTACAATCTATTTTACCATTAGATTCTGTTAGTAGATACGTTACAAGAAATAGTAGCGGTAATATACGAGAAAAAAGAGCCGAACCTGAAACAAATTGCAACAGAAGCGATTTAAATGGTTTTGAGGCCAGTCTAGTGTGCTGAATAGCATTCAAAATCGGAGCATGGGAACACCTTCAAAATGGCGGCCATTCCATATTTTCAGAATTATAAACATGAAAGTTTGTATTTCTCCACATTTAGCTAAATCTGCCGTACATAACATTACATCACACTTTCAGTCCTAGGCCTCTCTAAGTCGCTCGTAGCGTGATGACACCTATTATAAAAGTTTTTCACAATAAAATTTCCTTTCAAACGGGATATAGATCTTTCATCTATCTTGTAAACAACCAAAGTTCACCTCCATCTATATTCAAAAGTTCTCCGAAAATAGTGCGTTGGTGGCATTTACGTGTACTTATCTCGTTTCTGGTGCTGGTTACAACAATTACTTTCATAAGAACGTTTACTTTGTTTTTAGTTTTCCATTAAATGTTCTGTAATAATTAGTAAAGATACGCTTAAAAGCATATCTGTTATTGGCTATTGTGCTGAATATGATAGTAGGGGTAATATAGAAAGGTAAGAGGTTAAACCTAAAGCAAATTGCAACAGAAGTGATTTCAACCGGTTTGAGATAAGGTCAGTGTGCTGACTAACATATTCAAAATCGGAGAAAATCTGAGCATGGGAACAACCTGAAATTAAGCGGCTTAATTATGGTCGAGTAAAGTGTGAGTGATTCTACTTAACGTAAAAAATATCTTACCAATTTAAAAGTTATATTTAATATAAATATGTTTGTTTTTAGGAATTTTGAATCTATGAACCAAAGTTATTACACATCCCGAGCTACAGACCAAAGCAAAAATTCACAAACACAGTGTGAAATAGCACAAAATTCACAAATAATGGACAATTTTTTTTTGTCCACTAAGCATATTATTCTTAATTCTTTTGTAAACAGGAAAACAGATTATGAAAATTATTGCAATATTTTAAAATCATGGAAGAAGAGCAGAATGACAAACTAGCACAGTTTCATTAGGTTCAGTACAAACATCATCTTCATTAATTAACACTATACTTCTCTCTTTGTCACCATCTCTCTTACTCACTCTTCATTCGGCGTGTTTGGCTTATATTACATTCATATTATTTTAACATTTATGCACATGAAAATTAATCTCCTCAAATTGCAACTACCTATTAAATAAATTAGAACTTTATACTAATTAACTAGATTTAATAAAGCTAGCTTGCGGAATAATCCATTTCAAGACTACAGGATCAAATTTTATAATTGCTCATTAATATTTACTCCACAATTAAGAATTTACTATTTTAACAGTAGGCAATAGCAATGCACTACTGAAATATTCGTGGCTCTCAAGACGAGAAGGCGTAGCTCACTTTTTTGTCAGTTTACAAGAAAGCTATTTTTGTCTCGCTTAGTTTCCTTTTATCACAGGAGTCGTAAAAACATATTTTTATGGTTCAAATTCTGTGTTATACACAATTTAAGTATTGTTATTAATTTAATTGTTTAAATATAGTTTATAATGGTTTAAAAATGTATATAGTATTAATATAATATTTTTTAATTAATGCTATATCTTAAAAAATAATTAAAAACTATTTAAAGACATAAATTTCTTAAACCATTCGTACTAAAAGTAATAATAATAATTTTGTTTATGCATGACTAAAAAGAAAAGCATGAGGTGTGCTCTCATATACAGTCAGTTTATAAATTCTTGAATTGGCGCACCCCGTGGTTTTCTTTTAAGTCATGCATAAACAAAATTATTTTTTTCACTTTTAGTACGAATGGTTTAAGAAAAGTGTGACCTTAAAAAGTTTTTAAATTTGTTTTTCGAGTTATATCGGTGTTTGTGTGACCCAAATCTTAAAGTGTTCTGCAACCAGTCAAACGACAGATCGTTGCTGGCTAGTATTTATTTTAGGATAAAGAAGGTCCGTATTAAAAATTAAAATTAAAATATGCTTTTAAAATATACTGTATAAATATATGAAAGTAACAATGAGATATAGTATTGTCACCTTAGTATCGTCGCTGTGCAAAGTTTCATCACTGTATGACGTCGGGAAATGAGTTAAATTAAGGTTGCAAGATTTGAGGACACCACGAACCATTTTGAACTAAAGACAAGAGTGTAAAAACAATACAAAATCGAGACACGTCAACACCAGTACCATGTAGAGCTCGCTGAATTGAATATGATAATGGGCTTAACTCATTTTCGATATTTTTTGAGTTACGCCTCTTCGTCTTGAGAGCGACGTATTATTTTTAGAAATGAAATTTTAATTACAAATTCTGAATTGATTGAAGATAGTGCTGGGCTGAAGATATGAATCTTTAAGCTCTAAACCTATGACAAAATGGCAGTGCATTAGGTGTCAATGAAAGAAGTAAAACGAAATAAATTAACCTACTGAAAGCGGTAGAAAGAAGCGGTTCCAAAACAGGTTGAGTATATTCTACGAAAAAATAATTTACGGTAGACTCTATAGACCAAAAATTAAGTTTACAACACTGTTACCAGATAGATCAATTTAAAATCTAATTAGTATATCGATGTTCATCAGTAACAAAAACGTATTTTAATGGGGAAAGTTTATACTCCTACGAAGAAACAACTGAGTCAGAAACTACAGAAAACAAAAATGATCTCAACCCTTACAGATAACACTCTGAGTTCGGAGAATAATTCAAGTGACATCAGAGTCAGTGATTCGAGCCGTTGTCGCCGCGGCTGAATAAACAAGAACTCATTTTGCATATTACAGAAGAGTGCCATACAACAGACATTTAATAATTAGATCTAGCTCATACGAGAAGTAAAACCCTTGTTATGGAAGAGTTTCTAATTCAATAATAATAATAATAATACAGAAATGCTAGTCGCAGAAAATTTTCATACAAGGTAGTTTGAAATTAGTAATTCTGAGTTTGAATCGTGGTTACGGGAAAATTATAACAGCAAACGTAGCTCAAATGGTTATCACTACAGCTAGGATTTTTATGTAGAATAATATATAATTAAGGTAAAAATATGTAATATTAAATAAACCAAATATGTACTGCAGGGATAAACATTTAGCTTTATCATATACACAAAGGTGATTCAATGAATGAAGTTTTTCATAATTCAGCTCACTAACACTTTGATGCATAGTATTTGGCATATTTGTATGTAGTTTACAAAAATATTCCGTATTTATTGCAGCGATAAACATTTTCCTTCGTTTATCTTTTCATAGATACAACGATGATTTAATAAATGATTAATAATTCACCTCACTAACATATTTATGCACTATCAGGTATTTTGCCATATTTTGTACGATCGTAGATTGCCGTCGATCAGAAAGGATATACTTGTATGCTGAAAACGATCTTTCCACATCGCAAGGTATCACTGGCGCAAATGGTCCTGTCATCATGCTTATTTCGAGCTACATTTACTCCAGCGAATGTCTGGGAATCCTCTATGTCCTTTGGGGAATCTCTTGTGCATCTATTGCGAAATTTTGGAATATGCATATTTGGATAGAGCACATTTGAAACATTTGTGGATACCATGCCGACTTAGTTCTACTGTTAATTGTTTTGGAAATATCAAGCTCTAAAGTTAATTTTCCCAACCTTACTTTTCCTATAGTGCACGCTAGATTGTTTGTACTTTTTTCCTTACATTCATGTCAGGAATCTAACGTCGTTGTTTTGTCGATATTGTTTTGCAACAAACGTGAATCCCTCTCTGCCCCGTCGAGCATTTTTAAAAGTAGTCGAAAAGCAAAGTTTCGAAAGAAAATTGCAAAATATGTAACTTTATGTAAAAATCAACACGAAATATGTAACATAGAACGAAATATGTAAAAGATGTAAAATAAAATTCACATATAATGATAATAGTGTTACAATTCATGAACATTTCTACTTTCTAGCGTCCTACATAGCTAGCTGCAAATGGAATATGTAATTACATAAAAATCCTATCTTTAGTTATCACTTCGGAGATATTACTCATAGTTCGATTTCAGTTACGTAATGGTGTTCTAAACAAAACTTTTATTTCACAATACCTATAACTACACCCCATCTTCCCCTTAAACTCTTTTCTTGGGAGAAGGAGAAGAAAATTAGCTATTGTGACCCAAATTTAAGGTATCATTCCGTCATTCGCCTCGTATGACTAAGGAGAAGCAGGGAAAATCTTAGGCAAGATGGTTCTCGTGATCAGCGTTTAAGCCTGTGACACTTTCGCAGCGCCACTTCGTTGGCACCGTCTTTCACCAGACTATTGTAACGTTTGTAAATGACCTTAGCTGGCTGAAATGGTTATACGTAGTAGACTTATATTTCTAATATACTGATATTAAAATCGATTTCCCCCAACCTCCTTCCCACTCAAGACCGATGTTTTCTAATAAACAGACTTAGTTCAGGAGAAGGATACGTTGTATTAGCTAGCAATAAGACTGGAATATTTTCGTTTAATTAAGTACATCTGAAGCTGAGTACCGGAAAAAAGTTTGAAAACTTAGAAAATTTCACACGATATGCAATTAAATTAATTAGCTGTACATGAGGATTCAATAATTCTATCAGTTAGAATTGACAATTGCATTTCATCTGCACAGAAAGAGTTTGTTTTTAGTGAAAATGTTAAATATTTGAGGGTAATTAATTGCAAATCCACATTGAAGATAATAAAGAGTGATATATTGAAATGTGTTCTGTGCGTGGTTGACTGAAACAGAAGAATACATTTATAAGATTGTTGTTATCAATGCATTTTTATCAACTGGAGTTGTGCTTAGATAAGAATAGTGTTTGAGATGATGAGTAAGCTTAATTTCGAACTTTCTTACTAAAATTATCCTTTACACCAGATCACGGCTTCAAGCTGGTTTCGCAAAGCTAACAGCAAAATTTACTTGTATAGGTGATAGCATGAAAAAATTCTGTTGAACAATTCCTGAGCGTAACTGATGAAATCACCAGGCGATACTTAAGACATAGTCCTCAATTTTAAAATGTGGTATTTATACTTGAATCAAATAGGTACACAAAGTTTCTCACTTTCTATACCCAGTAATCTTCTGCTTACTTTACATATTTTCGATCTGCAAGTGGCAATTTTACTGTTCCTATCATTAGGTTGATACAGGGTGGCCGAGAAATGTGCGTCAGCACTATAAGTGTTATGATAGATTACTATATTCGTACACTTAACGGAGAGTTTAAATTGCTCTGGTTTAAGGTTCCAGAACATCAATATGCAGGCCGTCGTTGTAGTGCAGCTGAATTCTACGCAATGTTCTGGCAGGTGTTTCGAGGAGATAATCCGGCGTTACGTGCGTGAATGCTCCGACTTCTTTTCATAGCTTCGCCATTGCGTGATATCGTTTATCCCAAACTTGTTTTTCTTTATGAATCCCCCAGAGAGCATTATCAGGTGTTGATACGTTAGGTCTTCTTGGCGGCCAGTCAAAGGGTGCAGGCGAACCTGCAAAATGTCTTTTCAACCCACCGACCTGGAATGGTCTCGCTCAGGTCATTACGCACTTGCACGGGCTTTACGCTCACTTTTCGGCCAACCTGTATACATGATGATAATAATGGGTGTTCTGTCGGAAGGCACGTCCTGACCTGAAGGTCACTGGAAAAGGTAAACTGATGGTGGTTTGTCATTGCCTTTCATCGGATAAAAATGATGTCCTAAGAATGGGACCTACAGCTAGCCTGAGCTTCAAGCCACTTGTGTTCCTACCGGGTATCGAATCCGGGACCCCTTCATTACAAAGTTGTGAGCGTTAGCACTTACCCACAGGGGACGAATGATACAAAATTATCGGAAATCTTTTTTTAAAACATAATTCTTCTCATTTTAATTTTACATATTCCGCGTGATAAACATTTATTTTGTACCACGTTTGAATCTGTAGTCTGTAAGCTTTCAAACAAGCCTTAAAATATTACGATACTGTTATTATAAAGTGGGGTAACTGGGGGGAGGGAGAACTAATTGGGGGGGTAAGTGGAGTTTTGCACGGTTTCTATCGATTTTCACAGCAAAATTTTTTAAAGTTGTCGAGATTTGGGGGGGGGTGACACCTTCCACAGGGGGATCTAGCGGAATCACTGAATAGTACATTTTAAAGCATCGTAAGTGCAGTTAAATTAAATAACGAAAAGTCGAATGTGATATGTCACATTTTATAGAAATGTGTATAGTAAAAAATAAATAAATAAACACTGCATGGTATCTGGTGCTACTGATATTTGTGCAAAGAGTAACTCATTATCATTTCACTTAATATTTGCCTTTCAGACCTTGAACATTCTGTATATACTGAGCATAGTTCAAATTTGTTGCACGTTTTTAGCCCCATCCCATTATTACCACGTTTCATTTTGTTATATATCGAGCGTGTTGTAGCACATACTTAGTCCCTAGTACAATTATCAAATTTCCTTTCTATTATTTCCACTAATACTTCCTGTTACAAATGAACATACAAATACCTAACGAAGCAAATATGACGTAATTCTGTAAATGATACTACTTCGTTGCGATACAACAGTTTACTTTGACTAACTAAGTCTGTTTATTTAAAACAGAAGCTAACAACGGAAGCTACTGTAGCAGTACATGGAAGCTTTCATTAATTCGGTGACAACTACGTACACAGCAAGGCAGTGGCGCCCATTCAATTCGAAAGAGGTCATGCAAGCCTTACCTCAGCAGGACCCACCCCCCTTTAGGTTGACCCACCCCAAGAAAAGACAGTGTATTTTCAAATGCTTCATTTCATAGGTATTCTTTAATTTTAGAAAGGAAACGTATTTATTTTTAATGGTCACAAAATTTATTCATAGCAGAAACAAACAAAAAAACTAAAATATCTAGAGGTACACTGATTGGTATATTCGCCGCGTCTAAGCGTACATCATAGTAAAGTAACAATAAAATTTTTGTTAGTAAAAGCAAAATAAAAATGTGAGTAAACACCAGATTGAATTGGCCCAGCATGACACACCACGTCGACCAGTTAGATATGTAGCAAAGGTGAATTTTAGGAATACTTAACATTTGTAACATTTCACATATCAGTGTCACTAAAGAATCAGTTTTGTCGTAATCAATATCCTTTAAGAAGCAAACATGTCAATCACTTTTTTCATAATCAATGGAGATGTCCCTATTCGTTGGCAGTTATTGGTAAACCGTCTATTCGGCCCCTCCTATTCCCACTGCAGATATCAAATCAGTTTCAACTTAGAAAGTGACCTCTCAGTGGATACATTCGTTATTGGCAAGCGACAGAAAACTTCAGAAGATAATTCAGGTATAGGAAAACAGTTTTCAGTTTTAACTTGCAAAATATTTAGGCAACTCTTGGAAAGGCTGCCAACACTGAAAGGTTTATATTTCCCCAAATGTTATATGATGGGACATCATCATGAGAATTAGACGACTCGTCTCCATCCATGTCCAAATCTACAATCGACTTATTATTATTATTCTTATTTTCTGTGAAGGTTGGCTACGTAAATCAACATTTTTCTTCCGGTTTTTAACATTTCGGAAAAATGGTTGACCTACCTATCTTCACAACGAAAAAACAAAAAAAAAACTTGAATGTAGATTTGGAAGTGGACATTGAAAAGGGTGTAACTCTCATGTTGATGGTCTCCCCCTGTCGAGTATTTGAGGAAATCTAAATCTTCCAGCGTTGGAAGCCTGCTAAAGAATTGTTAAGCTAAAACTTAAAACTGTTTTCCCAAACCTGTATTATGTTCTGAGTGAGGATCACTATTGCCAGTAACGAGTGTGTCCACTGAGAGATAATTTTATAATCTGAAATAGATTTGACATATACGATGAAGGGTGAGCGATTAGAGGGTTAGTTTGTCATCGCTAGAAAATGGGACATCTTCATTGACTAAGAAAACGTAGTTGATATGTTTGTTACTTATAGGATAGTGCTCAAGACAAATCTAAAAAAAGTTATATTCCTTTCAGCCTTCATCAATGACCAAATATTTCGTATAAATTGAGGTAAATGAAGCGAAACGAAACTTTCCACATCATTCTAGATCTTAAAAAGTCATATTTGCGAGAGCAACAAACATGCATTTATTGCCGTTGCAGGTGGCGAAAGGACATATATATTGTACAGCTATTTTGTCCTTTGCTATCATTCTTCTTCTTTGTTTGCAATTTAAAAATGAGAAAATTTGAGATATAACACCACCGCTTCTTTTAGAAAACGTGTTTTGGTTACGTGTAAATTATATCGCCGTAGGGGGGCCAGAACTAGAATCAGAATCCGGAGTAGGATGTAATGGGTTACCGCTGATGCAGAAAGCATCATTTTAATATATTCGATGCTGACACCACTGGGTTGCATACTCTCTACTATGAACATTTATTCTTGTTGAGGTACTTTGGTTTAACCATATACAGAAGACAGCTTTCTGCTCCATGTTTTGAAGCGCATCAGAGTTTGATGAGTTTTTCTGTGCTGACTTTCAATGTGTTCTTCAGGTTCGGCAGTGTATTCTGTCTTACCATGAGTAGCCGAAATTCTAGCCAGCTGCTATGCATTTGATATTTATAAAACGTATCTACGTAATTAATAAGAATACTCGAATATGTGTAAGGTATCTTGTAGAAGTCATGGGCGATGAATAAACAAGCTACTAAAAGCAAACAATATTTGTAGAACTGCCTTTATCTTTATTGAAAACTGTGATTCGCATAAGTCGATACATATCTAAATGTAATTCTTGCCTCCATTTTTGACTTACGTATATCCTACGATAATGTGTAGAACCGAACCTAGCCCCGAGGACATATTTCAGATACGTCCATATACTTCGAACTCTGACAATATATAATAAGAGAATTACAACCAATCAGGATCTTGAATCTATATAACAGTTCTTTATAGCAACGTATGCTAAAACAAACGACTAACTTATTCTTACACAGAGAGGTCCATTCCGGACAACAGTGAACAGTTTTGAATTCCCATATTCCTTTGCGGATGACTTAAGTGGTAGGAATTTGCCGGGAACTAAAGATCCATGTATAACTCAGCTAGCCCCAGATGGGGAAATTGTAACGACGGTAGCCCTCCTGGTGTCAGGGGGACGCAACACCAAACAAAATTTATATTCAGTATTTCGCTTCGACAGTATTTAATTGCGCAAGTAGTCAATCAGTCGTTGCCTCGAGAGTAACGTGAAAGTTTGGTTCTAAATTGTTAGTAGAATGCGATAAATATTTTGAATTTCACAGTTATATGAGAGCCAAACTTCAAATGTTACCATCATGGCCTAGTGAAGTCTAAAATATTTTACGGCCCATTTTCAAACACGCTTGCGTTGGCGATTTGGATGAATAGCCACTTGAAACACGTGTTTTATTGCGTGTTCTACGTATTACGTAATGAAACACGTGCTTCAATTCACTACTCACTCTAATCGCAAGCAAAGCATGCAACGCAAGCGTGCATGTAAATCAGAACTTACTCCTGTTTTACGACTATAATTAGAACAAACTGCAACAGAACAACTCGTATTACTTTTGCTCGTGGTTTTTTTTTAAATGTAGGATATCCTTGAAGAAGTAAGCGAACACCCTAGCCGTAGGTTTTAAGATTCCCTCAAAATCTTTTAACTGACGTCATCAACGCAATGGAATATGGAAAATCAATTTTGTTCACTTGTTGGGAATGTACCCCTCTGTGTGACTGCTAATTTCCCCTGTCGTGAGAGGCACTGTAATAGCATGACGTGCCCTGGTTGGTTGCAGTTGTCGCTAGCTACCTGGCGATTTCCAATCTTAGTATAACACTGATTTCTCCAAAGGGAAACTATTTGATACACCTCCAGTTTTCGTCATACACCATTCAGCCAATCAGGGCGGAATGGTTTACCTGTATACATATACATTGATTCTTATACAAGAACAATATTACCATAAACTCAACGATCATAACACTTCATAAACCTGATAATATATATGGCACCAGCTATTTTCTGTAAGGTTGCTGTTGCTGTTGCAGGTAAAAAAAGAAATTAGAACGCGTCTTTTTCTGTCCAATCTTTGGCTGTGTGATTGTTCCAGGAATTGAATCAATCTTGTAAGAATAGTACTCTTTTTGATATCCAATTGGAAACATTTTCTACGTGACTTTGGTTTTCGTTGGGTTCAAGTGTTCTACTGGATGCTAAGTTGACCATAATGTTGCAGTTTTCTCTATTAAACTCTCAATGTCCTCTTCTGAACTGCTAAGCGGTCTAATGAGGGGTAAAGGATTTTCATAGTTTTTTATACGCTTGGCGTTCTCAATTCTGAGTTGTTGCCCTTCAATATTTCTAGTGCCTTAGCCTCTTTTGTTTTCGTGCTTACACCTCAAGCTACAGCTGTGTACGCAGCATTTTTAATTTATTGTATGAGGCTCCACCACTCCTATATTTTGCAATTCGAACTTGGTAGACTTACTCAAGTTCTACTGCTTGGCTTCACTCTGAGTCGTTAAACTTGATAGTGAGATCAACGAAACCATTTTCATATAGTAAACTTTGAAAACAAGATCATATCTAGTGCATACGGATTTGCGAGATGCTCGGCGATGATGGTCATCTTGAACGCCGTAGACTTCGCTGTCTTCTCGCTGCTATTCTTCTCTTGCAACTATCTTACTTCTTCCTCTTTACCGTGATCAACCGACCGCAACGCCCTAATGTGACTTTTCGCGAGAGAAAAACAAATATTTAAGGAACTGTTTTAACCGAAATCTCAATATGTCAAAAAATATCTTTCTTAACAAAATTCTCTTTGCAAAAATACAAAATAAGTAGAAATCAGTCGTATGAAATAATACTTTTTTACACAACAGACATAGATAAGGTAATGCTTTAAAACTTTAATTGTATCACTGAAATTGATAAAAACGACACTTCCTCAGTGCGTTATGTTCCGATCATTGGTTAGTAAAAGAGCTATGTTATCTACTTTTAACTCACAAATAAATGCTTCATTTTATATAATATAGATAACTGAAAGCTCACTTAACATTTTTCTAATTATATGCAGCATTAACTTCAAAGAAAATGTATCGAACTTTTAGGTTGGCGTACATTCTAATACATATTTGACCTGCCTCAATCGTAATCAGACTGATTTCAAAATTGGCGTCGATAGATGAACACTGGCGTCATCCAGTTAATATTCACCAGCCAGAGAACAGTACATCGCCAATGACGTTTTGTAAGCTTTCGGACATTTTGCATACAGATATAATTATACAATTCACAAGACACATTTCACATATCAGTGCACTAAAGCATATGATTTTCCGTAAGCACTGAACTATATGAAGCAAATATATCTATCACTTTTTTTAATCAACGAAGATGTTCCATTCACTAGCAATTGCAATCAAGCCCTCTAATCGGTCACCGCCCATTGTAGCTCTCAAATCAGTTTTGACTCGTTTTAATTTAGAAAATGACCTCTCAGTAGTAACACTCGTTACGGGCAACGTGACAGCAATCTTCAGAAGAGAATAAAGATTTGAGAAAACAGTTTTCAGTGTAGACTTGCAAAATATTTTGAAAATTTCTGGAAGACTGCCAATATTGGAAGGTTTAGATATTCCCAGATCCTCGTTATCATCGGACACACCACCATCAGAAGAATTAGGGTCTTTCTCGCTATCTATGTCCGAATCTACAATCCATTTATTTTCGCTGTGAAGATGTCTAGGTAGGTCAACCGTTTTCCCAAGCTCTTCGAAACAAGAAGGAAAGGCAATGTATTCTTTTCTGGCTTCGTCAACGTTCACGTATTTTCCAAAAATTGAGCTAAACGAAGTGAATGCATCTTCAGGTAAACCTTTCTTGCGGCCCTCGGAAAGACGTTTCAGTGAGAGCAAAGACAAATCTCTCAGAAGCATTAAAGTAGTAACATTATCTTCTCCTACAAAACGCTCCTTCATTTGTGTAATGGCCATATCAATGCTGGCGTAGAAAGTTTCCACCTTGAATGAATCTTTGGGGTCCATAATTGGCTCATCATCAGCTATTTCGCCACGCACCTTATATTTTCTCAAGCGAGTGTCACACAGAGGCTGAAATTCAATTTCAGTGCCCTTCATGAAATTCTCCCCGTATGAGACGATACTATTAAAGTTATTTCGCAGATTTTGATAATTGTCAGGTTTATTTCAAGCATAGACATTGCATGCAGATAACAAATCTAAGACCGGACTTTGTAACATCTTTGTGAAAGGGTCAATGATTTTAAAAATCCTAACAAAAGTTGTCGCAGTTAACACAAATCTCTCCGAAGTAAAATACGCAATACACCCTCCTGCCTGGGCGCCAGCTTGCTTATCAGAAGGTCCTTCAATGTGCCGAATTTCCTCTATGGCTTTCAACAAGGCCTCAAATGTTATAAATACAGTTTCTAGAGCGTATGAATAGGACATCCATCTTGTGGTATTAACTCGATTTAACATTCTAATTTTTTAGTTAGGGTAATGCTTCTTTTGTTTTTCCTCGAACAAATGAACGCGTCTTTTGCTGTTGCTTATGAACGCAAATAACTTCTCTAAATTTCCAAAAAGATCCATAGCATTAACAGAGGATCCGACGGAAGCAGTCACAATCAGGTTTAGTCTGTGGGCCCAACACCATACATATGCTACCCCCGGATTTTGTTCCTTAATCAGCGCTTGGAGACTTTTGTACGAAGAACGCATATTCGATGCCCAACAAGATCCGAGAACCAATCTAGACTATGTTTTTCACATGCTTCATTGAATAATCTAGACAAATCTTTACCAGTTGTTGGTGATTCTTTTAAAGCCAAGAGTCGTTCATTAATATCACCCTTTTCTTCATTAACGTATCTTACTATAAAAGACACTTGCTCCTTCCTTGACTTGTCAAACGAGCTATCGACAGACGCGCTGAACATCTTTACATTTCTTATTTCTAGGCAAAATGTATTTCTAAGGTACGTACAAATGATATCTATCAACTGGTTTTGTCGTCGCCATGACAAAAAGGACAGGTGACTTCATTTTCCTGGTAACAGTTAAAGCAGTTAGATACGTTGCCATCGTGTGAGAATGCCCCGCTAGTAGCACAAGAAGATCTTTGAAATTTCCCCGTAGTCTACTTGTCAATCTCTCTCGATGCCCTCGAAATGCTAAACAGTGTCTGCCTAAAACAATGTTATATCGATATGCTGTTTCACAATAAACCTATTCCTAGCTACTTAGATTGTTTTCATTTCCATTATAGCTGGAAGAATTGGCAAGGAAGTATCACGAATTTTCTGTGCAAGAGTTGCTTCGATATGAGTGTTCGAAGTCTCGTGACTAATAATGCTCATAATTCCTATATTCCATTAATAAAAACCAGTCGAAACAAACAAGCAGCTAGTTGTAAATAATCAATTCGAATGAATACAATAAATTTCAAACTCTTCCAAATTAAACCCAACTACAAAGTTCACTTACCCAAAAATTACAACGGTTTTGCTGTTATCTATCGTGAATCAAGATCAACTCTTGGCTGTTGTCAAGTAGCACACAGTTATACTTGTGTTTGAGTAACCCATTACAAATCTAACGAGCAAACAAAACTATTTCACTGAAGAAAACTTATACTTGTTTAATTGAGTAATTTATACATACACTACCTTGTTCTATCTTTCTGCTATGTAGGCTACTGGATTAGAATATTGAAACATGGGAATTAAAACAGATATTACAATATAGTATTTCCAGTGTGTGTATTAACGGGAGGATGAGGGAGATGTATGTGAGCCTTCAATAAGTAAAGGCATTTTATTTCCTAGATATTTCACACACTCAAAATTTTACGATAAGATTTTCTGTAGATTCAATATGACGTCTGCCCAGTCAGTGGTGTAAGAGATGAAAGGAATAAATTATTTCAAGGCTTCAGTAAAATACGGATATAAAGTGTCCAAGATAATTCACTCTCAAATTTTCCGGGTAACTTTTTTGTATAGATTACATACAATTGGATTGAAATCCGTCCAGTGATTTAAGAGTTGAAAGACGCGACAGATAGAACTTCCATATAAAACGTGCTTTCGAACGTATCGATTCGATTCAGTAAAAAAACGTATCAGAATAATAATAACCGCTACTTCTAAGTTTTTGTTTAAGTTACTGTACCAGTTTCTCTAAAATGTCAGAGTCACTAGTGTGAATAAAACTTTACTAGGCAATACCTTATAATGCCTTCAAAGTGATGGTAGAGACAAAAACAATTCGCAGCCCAGATAACATCGGAAAAATTAATCTAATTAAAGAAAACAGAATGAATGGTCTTTTGGGAAGAATTTATGTCTTTCAAATTGTTAAATAACGCAAATTTCGCCAAATCTTAATAATATTTTTTAAGCATATACCAAAAATTTCAGGCTAATTTAAACTTGTTTTCCCCAAGAAATATAACAAATGCAAGCCTAAGACCACTTTCACGAAAATCATATTTCCGTCGCAAGATTTAAAATGACCACAAGAGTCATTCCGTAAATGATCCTAAACGAATCAATCATTTTATGCATTATCGCCCAACTTTCGGCTAGTGACATTCTGAAAGCCATGCCGTCGTGTCCTACATAATGTCATCGGCAATAAAGTTAGTCAACATTATATTTCAAAACGTAACACTTTTCTGCCTTCCACTTTGTTGATCTTTTGTGCAGTTTCGTGGAGGTTTCTGTCGAACTGAAATATTTTTCTTTCTCTCATTTTGCCAAAAAGATAAAATATTTTGATACTGGAAGCTTTATAGATGAGATTAGGAAAAAAGAAAACAATTTGGGATTAATTATCAGAAGGGTACAAAAAGAAACTTTTAAGAGTAGACAATGGATTGAAATGTGTAATGCAAAAGGAATCCCTAAAGCAGGCATTAATTAGTAAGGCACTTAAATATCTAAGATGTTTTTCCCATCTACCCACAATTATTTAAACTAGGGACGGCGAAATTCGATTTTTTCTTTTTTCTTTTTTATATTTGAGTTTCAGATGTGAATATTTCCTGATTTTAAAAACTGGAATAATTTGGAATACATTGTAAAAAAATCCAGATATTCCAGATTTTTAAATGCAGGAATAAGAAATCTGGATTTGTTTGCCTTCTCTTATCTAAAACTAATCTTTCTTCTTATATTTTAGATTAACCTAAGATTGCAAACATTTTTCCTAATAAAATCGGAGATCTTTAGTCTTGAACGAAATTTGATTAAGCTTGAATTTTACTGCACAGGAATTGGATGCTACTGATAAGTAGAAGAAAATGTTTCTTCATCTTTGTCTACAAAATGAGGAAGAATATCATTTCAACCTTACATGAACAAAAAACACCATTCAACCTGCACAAAGAGTTGTTGGCAGAATTGATATCAACAAAACTGACGGCAGAAAAATCACACGTTTGCCAAAGTTGTAACTTGACCTATTTGTTTACGTCGATTTATAAAATGAATATTTTTGTCATTGTAAATTGCGTGACGAAAAACACATGCATAAAAGTGTTCATATGCTTGAGTTGTTTAGTCCGACGAAAAAGTTCTAGTGGCAACATGAGAAATTGGCTCATTAAAAATAAATTCCTGTTTCCAAATGTTTAAAAATCTCAGTGTTTAAACTGATTTTCTTAATATGACACACAGGCATATTTAATATTTTATTTTTCAGCTTATCCCTTTAAGAACCATGTTCTACCTTTTCTTCCCATGCTCTTTGATACGTTCACTTTCACTACTCTGAGTAGAATCGTAGCTTTTTACTGGATTCTGCAGTGACTGCGATGTAAAAGAAAGATATTGCCCAGATAACATTCTCCTCCTGAATATACTTTGCACCTTCATTTTTGAAATCACTGTGTAACGTTGCATTAAATGCTGCAAAATTACAGAACCAGTTACTCTCAGTTATCAAGTCTTCAATGTTTCGTAAGTACTGGCATCCTAGAATCTTCGACCAATGCCTTTCGAATCCTCCAATACCAATTCTGTATATGCTTCAGGAGTGCACTGCGAGTCAAGGAAGTTAAAGGGTAGGACATCCTTTGCTTATACGTGAAGTCAGTACACTTCCCATTTGGTAGAGTATATATATATTATCTTTCCTCTTCTCTTCTCTTCTCTTCTCTTCTCTTCTCTTCTCTTCTCTTCTCTTCATTCTCTTCTCTTCTCCTCCTGCAACCTGACCCCCCCCTCTACAGACCCACCCACCCCAAATCAGGTCATGCAATTGCATGACCTGCCTAATGGCGTGGGCGCCTCTGCAGCAAGGTGTGGAAAGTTGACTACTCGCTTCATTTGTGTGTCTGTTGTTGAATTCCGTTTCACAAACAAACATGCAAGTTATTTTGTTTATTGGTCTTTCTTTGTTTAGTGCCCTGCTGTTTGTGTATCCATCAAGGAAACGGGACGAGATCATTTCCAAATGTAGGGAAACAAAGAGAGAACAAACAATAATTAATAGTTTCTTCTTTGGAATTATTGTTGTTCCTTGGGCAAGGTGAACCAATTGCGATTTGGTACTATATTGCCTTGGATAAAGATGGGTCCTACAGCTTTTGAGAATCTACGCCAAGGCCCTCCCCTGCATTTTAATATCTGAAAATTATAAAAAAAAACAAAAGACCATCTTAAAATTTCGAAAAGAACGCAGAATAGTGCTTATGGAATTTTACAATATGAAATAACGAGTGTTTTAAAGAATTAATTTTTAACTGAGTTGTTTGACTATGCTGATTCTCAAATATCTAAGCTAAATGTGAATTATTAACACACTTGTTACATCATATTAGATATATAAGAACTAGCCTGCTCATTTTCCAAAAATTGTAATACCATCTTTCGTTTTCCCACAATTTTCAAATATCAGAAAATGTGGGGACAAGCCTCCTACAAGTCGATTCTGAGCCATTACGCACACAGAGAATCGAATGAGGATCCGTTGACTATAAGGCGACGTGTGAA
Organism: Lepisma saccharinum; assembly: GCA_022664845.1. NCBI lineage: Eukaryota > Metazoa > Arthropoda > Insecta > Zygentoma > Lepismatidae > Lepisma > Lepisma saccharinum. Next base: position 110,582 of record JAGDQP010000493.1, on the reverse strand, counting down.
ACCAGACAATACGATGAACATTTTAAAACTTAAATAAGAACGACTTGCTGACATATTAACAAGCATACGAGTAAGGATGCAATTTTTTTTTAGTTAAAATATCCCTTCCTTTCCATCTTATGGACAGAACTATTCTGTTGAACTTTATTAAAAATGTATTTCTTAGTATTTAATTTACAATTATGTGGTATACTGACAGCCACAGCATAAGTTTATTTGAATATCAGAGAGGACGTCCCACAGTGGGTTCACTTCCTGGAAAGCGGGTTGGTTGAGATATTAGTGGCCAGGTAAATAGTGGCCAGTAATAGCTTTTAGAGGTAAATTAAGACTGCTGTGTTGTCAAATGAGAGAGAGAGAAAAAAAAGATGGAGAATCTGAAGACATGATCAGTCACTGACTACCTACAGAAGAAGAGTTTAAAAGGACATCCATTTGAATTTTTAACTTAATTTTAAGGCCTTTAGGCAGGGCTCTGACCGGATTGATGATGATGAGATGAATTGGTGGAATGAAGAAAGTGGGAGGAAACGGAAGAACCCGAGAAAACCTACGCACATGATGTTTGTCCACCACAAAGCCCACATGGCATGAGCAGGGATCAAACTGACGACCCCTAGCGCAAGAGATGAGTGTTCGACCGTTGAACCACCGCGGCCCCAAAGGATATCTATGTTGACAAGAAATTTGGGAAACAAAACCCTTCTTATGCTACTGTGATGAATGGCCAGAAGAACTTTTAGAAGAAGAAATAGCATTGAAGATTGAGAGAGGGGTATATAATGGGAATCTGTGCTGTTTAGGTGGGTTTAACAGCAGTTAAGAGAGCATACACAAGAACCAAATCATAATGAAGGTAACAGAATAGAAACTTCGTACAATATTACTACTTTAACCGATACATTAATGAGCTTGTAGCAGTTTATGTGACCTGAGAAATTTACTGATTAAAGTCGCAGCCAAGTAACAGATCAGATGAAACACAAACAATTATTATTCGCGTACAACTGAACTATAGAAACAATTTTTCTGCAGGTAAAGAAGAATTATCTTGCAGCAGTTAGAAAGCAAAATCATATAAACCAACTAACCTCTCAGAAATACATCTTTTGCTTCTTCTAAAGAATATTTTAATAATAAATTACAAAAAAAAGAATATAAAACTTTAGGGAAGAACTCATAAAATAATAGCCTTAATTTCAATAAAATAAAGTAGACCAAATTCTGATGAAGAAAAAAGATGATTGTGTTTAAAGTATATTGTTTTGTTTTTTTCTACATTATCTTATACACCATCCTTCAGTTTTAGACAAAACATTTTGTCTTAAATTTTTCATGTAAAATAGACGTCTAAAAATATAGTTTTAATATTAAAATAAAAGCATCTATTAAGAATTCTGGGAATACATATTACAGAAAAGTTGCTACAAGACATTTTCCACATTTAATATTCCCGAGTTCCAGCGTCATTGACTGCAGCTTTTTAATTTATATATACTTCAGAGAGAGAGAGAGAGAGAGAAAGATAGAGACAAAATGAAAGAAAGCGAAGAGAACTCATTAGCACAGATATTTTTTAACAATTCAAAATAGTGTATCTGTTTCTAATTTCAGCATGTACATGGTAGTAAAGTAATACACAGAGAAATTTTTAGATTGATAGCACACAAATACGTACGAAAAAAAGGTAGTCAAGAGTTGGAGATTCAACCACATTTCGGAGCTACAGGCGACCGAAAGCGTGGGAGAATGAACTTTACAGTTTCATATTTCCAATACCACTAACAATGGACCTGATGCGACTTGCTATCGCCAAAGACTTGAAGGCTGCTTTATCCTATAATTCTAAATTTGTGCAACGGGTGCCCAAGGGAACGAAGTAAGAGATTTCCAGAAATTCTGTGAAGTAAAAGTGAGTCGAAATGCGTCGAAGGATATTTAGAAACTTGAGTGTTTGCATAACAACCACGAGTAAGAATTACAGATATTAACAAAATATTTTGTTTATTTGTTACCAATCAATGAGAGAGAATGTCATTGCCAGCTTGGATGGCGGTAATTACACGTATCAATTTTGCTCATAACGGAAAGTCCTCTTATGCTTATTTCGACTACACATTTAGTTAAGACAATTTCTGAGAGTTACCTATAATTCCTTGAACACCCATTGAACAATTTTGGAATATGCATTTTATTTTGGGGTAGAGCTAGTATCAAGTCTTTGACGAACACATGCCGCATTACCTCCTCTGTTGAAGCTCTAAAGTTCACTTTTCCACTTTTTTTGCAGCATGTAACTCCAAAATTCGATGGGTTCGATCCCAGCGACCGACCATCCTGACTGAGGTTTTTCCTCAGTCACACGAAGCAAATGCCAAGATGTCACCTTCAACAGAGGCCCTGGCCGACACCTTCCCGAATCCTTTCTCCTCCCCTATCCCGACCTGAGCCTTAGATGCCTAGAGACTATAAATACAATTCAATTCAATTCCAAAATTCGATAGAATTTCTACTCCCATGACTGGGACTTTCTTCCTTACTTTTTAAAAGTAGGTTATTATTATAGTTCGATGTTTGTTGGCCACCTTGTATAAGAGGAAAATAAATTCCCCAGGAATACTATTAGAAAAGCGCTTTCCTATTATGTTTTACGGGTGTTCGGGATCCCATCTCAGAATTCCAGATCATGCAGAAATTGAAATCTGGGTTCTCAGATTCGGAATTAGGGAATCAAATAAAATTAGACGCCACTTCAAAAGTTCGATGTGTTTAAAGGAGCAGGCTAGTTCAAAATTTGTCGAAAAAAACCGTACAAATTCACATGTTCACGGACTGAGTAATTAAATACGTAAATTTAATTTACTCCTTACTCTTTCAAGCGTGACGAGAATTTCGGGAAGTCGAAATTCCAGAATGTCGGGATTCCAGATTCCGGAATCACAAGAGTTTCGAATTCTGGAATTCATTTTAAATTAGAGTTAAACATTTTTAATTAACATTGTTCTGAGACTCTTTTTTTTATTATTTAAATGAGAACTTTTGATTCATTGTATACTTTTTTCACCTACAACCAATATTTGAAGAAATTTTGTACATACTTTCGCGAAGGGTTAGGCATCTTTCATAGCTAAGGAAAGAAAATTTGGCGACAGGAGCGGAAATAAAATGCGAATATGTTTGGTGATAACTTTTGGCTTAAAGCAACAGAACTAAAAATAACCCTGTGTTTGTGGCGCGTTTCTCGTTATATTTTGAATAAATTTGATGAAAAATGAGTGCACAACACAAAATCTGTAAAAATACAGAAGTGATAAAAAAACGGACTCATTAAGGAATACAAAAAGTAGTGTATCGTTTTATAAGATTTAATTACCTGTTTTATTATTATTATTATTATTATTATTATTATTATTATTATTATTATTAGTAGTAGTAGTAGTAGTAGTAGTAGTAGTAGTAGTAGTAGTAGTATCCTTATACTTTCAACAAAGAAGTCAAGAGAACCATATTTCTTACTGGTTTGATTGAAAAGGGCATTCCATAGGGATCCAATTTAAGTCCCGTGTGATTTGATATGATTTTGGGATTTTATCAATGATTTACCTGATTATTTGCATACAGTACCTAAAATTTAAATAGTATGATCCGCCTGAAACAGAAAGTTCGTCAGTCGTTGGGATCGTTCCCAGGACCTACCGATTACTAAGTTAACCCTCTACCAACTGAGCTGCATGTGTAGAGATAACAATCATGGTTAATCAAAAACAACATAGTGAGTTACATGTGTTAACTCTGGAGTGTGTTCCGTCTGTGTTATTTGGTATTTCCATGACTATTTGCATGGAGTTATAAGCCCATAGAAAGCACGACTAAACAAAATAAAGTCTGCCTTGCTTCGTTTGTTTGGTGGACGCCTAACTTTGAAAGAAATAACAAAAATATTCAACGAACAAAAGCAACAACAATAACAACAAAAAGGAAAATGAACAATGTAATTTTTTTAACAAACTCCATACTTACACAATTTGTGAGAGCACTTTGTAATATAGACTGCTGCCAAATTAAACGAGACATGATGACTGCATCATAAAATAATTAATGCATTTTTTTCATAGACGACTGCTCTACAGCAGTTGCCACTTAGGGTAGCTTCCATATCATACAGTGCAAAATCAATAAAGAAGAAATTAATAAAAATGAAATGAAAGGTTAAGAGGACGATAAAAAAGCTGGGGATGTGGGATGTTACATTTAAAACAAATAGTCACACCCAACTTCTTAAATTTTTATTCATTAACATTGCTTTGTATAATGTCCCATTCAACTCACTGATAACCCTTCTTCAATTCCTGTTAAGAATTTAAGATACGCTCGGTTAGAAACACGTTTTCCAGTAAAATGTCATGGTAAAAAAAAAAAGGAGAATTAAGAAAAGGTAGATTGGAGATTTTTAGAAGCTAAATATGATGTTTATTTCCTGTATAGACGCGTGTCCGACCTGCTTTGACCATATCCAGATTACCGGATTCGTGTGGCTTGTCTTGTTAGAAGGCGTTGAACTGTAGGCGTTAAGAATTGGGGTACTCACACTCCACTAAACTCACATGGTCACACACACACACACGCACTCATGTTCTTTTCTTCTTCTGCTTCTTCATCATTCTTTTAAATTTTCCTCTCAGCCCACGCGGACACCTGTTGAGTAACTTACTACTCTATGCACGTTAAGTCGCAGTAGGGGGGAGTTATCGTTCAGTGTTTTCGTTTTATCTCGCACATGCAGGATATTTAGCAAAGTACTTTTACAGATCACTTCTTTCAGATTGAGCTTTTTATTTTGTTCTAATTTGTTTTGGAAAAATGATCTCAAACATTCATTATAAATCTACTTATCTGTAACGAGAAGACCATAGTACAGTAAATATTTTCTTTCCTTGCACACAATCATGTTCAGCACATTTCAGGAGCTTCTTTTCAAAATGGCACATGTCCAGTGGGACAATTTCTTTCAGTAGGCGTAAAAAGATGCATTTCTCTTGGCGTGGAAGCAATATAACTGTGCGAATGATCTAGTGTTGGAACTAGACAGTGAACCTAGTTACAATACTAGATAATTCACCATTATAGTGCTCTCCCTAGCAGTGAAATATATTTCTCTACGCCTAAGGAAGAATTTGCCCCACTGGACATGTAACTTTTTGACAATAAGCTCCTCATTTTCACCCTGGTGCGGAAGTGCCGTGCAATGAGGAAATCACTTGCGCAGAATATGTGCGCTAAATTTAAGGGTTACCAGACAGAATAAGTGAAAAAGAAAACGACAAGGTTCAGAAACGACGAAAGGATCCAAACAGAAGAACGCTCTGTAACGCTATATTTGATCAGTATGAAATTCTCACATAAAGCAAAAGTAATGGCATCGCTCCTTGTTCCAAGGTGTCCAATGGTATCGCTCCTCGTTAGTGTTTCATTTATGGGCTTTAGGCATCTTAGGCTCAGCCCGGGATAGAGTTGGAGGGTAGAGAATGGGGAAGGTATCGACCAGGACTTTACTTAAGGTGCCATCCCGGCATTTGACTGATGAAACTGAAGTGAGACCCTGGAAAATGTAAGTCGGTTGCGAGGCTCGAATCACGCATAGAAGTTATTTACTAGAGGGCATCGTTGATATATTTATTTTCTTCTTTTCGTATCATATATCCTTGGGTCGCCTATTACATAGTGGAAGAAGAAAAATGTGTTTAAAACTCGTATGCAAAGTAAAAAAAAAAGCAACTTACTACCATCACAGTCATATTCTTTTGCTTTTACTAAAACTTTTATATATATAAAAAAATCTGCAACGAAAACAATATATAAACTTTTTGGCATCATTTTGACTCATTTATTAAAAACTTTTATTTTCAACGTCATGTGTGATCAATTTCTGGCCTTTTACATCTTTTACGAAACTGTAGAGTGAGGTTACCTTCCAGTTATACTTAATTTTAGCAGCTAAAACTTGCATTGAAATATTTCTATTTGCAGCAATGGAGCAAAATTAATGGCTTCACACTTCGATATTATATCTGATAACAAACAAAGCCAACAAACTCAAATGAGTCGATTATCTCGTACAATAGTTCAGTACACTACTTAATGAGAAAATTATCCACGATTACATTATGCAATGTGATCGCAGAGATGTGTTTTAGCTACATGTAGCAGGAAACTAGAACAAGGAAGTTGCTTACTCATTACTCGTCGATCCGTACACATTTCGGTATAAGCTAATGTAAATAACACTAATTGGTATAAGCATAACTTAAGCAAATGAATATTTGAAAACCACTAAAAAGATAAACTTTTTAGAACTTGTTGTCTCTTACACCAGTATTTTTCAATCTTTTTATGCTCACAGACCGGCAAAGTATAGGAAAAAATCTTTCACGGACCGGAAACATGCCACTAAGTTGGAGGTTTATTTGACGTTCAAAGGATGTCAGCACATTCTTTAGATTCTACTTGTTTTGGAAAGGAAATGTAAATTTTAATCTCAATTTTTGGACTGTCGAAATCTACAAAATGAGTGTTAAAATAATTCAATATATTTATTGGCCGAGGAACAACTTCGCGGACCGGAGGGTGAAAACCAGTCTTACACTGTAAAAAAAAATGCACTTCCTGTACACTTTATGCACACGTCTCTGAGTATCAGTTTGGTGCATAAAAAGTGTAAAAAAAAAAGGTATGAAAATGTGTTTATCACATGTTTATAAAAGTTAATTTGGTATTGTTTTTGCATGTTTCTTGTGAACGCACAGACTTATTTGTTTACAAAATCGAGTTTACTTACTTTTCTATCCAGCTTCTTAATTCTATAAGCAAAATAATGCGATTATGGCTTCATGACAGTTGGTTAAAGTAAGATGTAAGTCTTACTTTATGAACTAGAGTTGGTTAAAGTCTTCACTGGGACGTTCCGAGTTCAATCTCCGCTCCCGCCAGTTCTTTTACTTTATCCCTAGGATACCAAAACTACTGAATAATGCAAAACCGTTGTAAAATTCCGCTTATTCCCACCGTTGCATATTTAAAGTACACAGGAATTGATTTAGATTATAAGCGCAAAAGGTGTGAGCCTTCATATTGGTAATTATTAATTGAGATTAATGGCCTTTAAGAGCTTAAGTTTTTTTTTTCTTGTTTATTAAGGAGGCTGCTATAGGCCAATATTTGTCTCCAAGGAATTCTTGAAAAAGGCGTGTCTCAATATACTGAGGGAAAGCTGTGACTCTTCTTTCAATGTGGCTCTTGTGATGAAGCTAAACGGATTCTTTAAAGTGTCACGACAAGTTTTTTATTTGTGTTGCTTTTTTCTGCTTGTTGAAATGAACGTTTTGTTAGCCCCCGAAATAAGTTAGCAAGGCACCTTCTAAACAGAGGGGCTCGGCCCTCAAATTTTCTGACATATGTACGCATTAATTAACTGATTAGACACTACTTTTATGTTATCGATTGCAAATTGAAGAAAAAGTCTATAAATGACTTTATTAAAGGTTAATGTAAGTTACTGTAATATTAAATTACTTATCTTCAATTAAAGATATTTTAAATTTGTTTTCTTTCAAGAATACAATATATTTATTTATTTTACGGTTTCGATTGTTTGTATAATATAAAAATAGAATTTAACTCGCTAGGTATGACTACAGTATTATCTAATACTTAAATGGTCCTTATACCTCGGGGTGGCCGAGAGGTTAGGGCGCTCGCTTTCTGTGCGCGTGGTCACGGGTTCATGTCCATTAAACGCAGTAGGTTCGGAGTCCACTTTACCGAAAACTGTAGGTCTCGTCCTTAGAAGCTCACCAGCTCGTTTAGGACGTTAATAATATTCACTCACTTAACTGGTCCTTAGTATTACCAATAGAGGCGGGGGAGAGGCTATGAGGCTCATGAACAATAAAAGGGGATTAATTTATGTTAAATTATTTTTGTTAAATTATAATCTATATATAGCGTGCTATTTTCCTGAAAGTTGTTATTAATAATAAGTATTTTTTTTTTATTGTGAATGGCACGGACACACACAGACACTACACATACAACACAAAAGAAGTAAATATGTGGGCCTAGATTGCTAATGCTATTGCTTTTCAAAGAACAAGTTTCAGGTAAGAAGGATTAATCTTACAAAGGAAGGAGGCCTGAAAGCAAGCATTAGATGTTCATCAGCTAACGATCAGTGGCATCTCAATGAATTGAGTTTTTTTCACAAGAAAACTTAAGAGATACGGCCCAATCAACTATTATCTAGCTAAAAAAAAAAGAACACAAATAATTGATCTGCTGATAACAAAAATGTTTGCCAAGGCTTACTTGCATTTTAATAACACGTTATAATCATAGATGGCTATCTTCAGATTAAATTCTGTTTCTTGTGGGGAAAATTATAAACAATGTTGGTAACTAGAAGACTTCCTCCCACAAGCATTAACATTTCTTAGGTAAAAACATGGAGACCTAAAATATCCTGTAAATATTAAAGTTGTTGAAAACTTCCCCCCATCGCCACGACACGCACATACAATATAATAATCATCCTACTTATAGACGTTCATTTCAGTCCAGGTTTCGCATTAATAGAGGCAGATTGTCAGTGCGTATTAATTATAAATGGTCTCATGATTACCGTAGCGGACTCCAATTGTCATATCCCAGGTTCGAATCCTGTTGTCGGTCATCCTGATTAAGAAATCTCAATGTTTCCTTTAGTTTTATCAGTAAAATATCTATGCTACCTAAACAAAGCTTTTGATCACTGTTTTTCTTCATTCTTATCTCAGACGCTCGTCGAGGGACGTCTCAGACATGTGACATGCTTAGACCATAGATGCTTGCTCAGTCCATAGATAATATGTATCGGCTTATCGCATTAGTAATGTCGTATTTTTGCACCGTGAGGAAAAGAACGATAACGTACCTGGGACACTACCGTCAGTCAGGGAAATAGTCTCCAACGAACTGAGCAAAACACTCTTCCATCTGTCAACCAGTTGTTCAATTCTCCTGTGAAAGAAGTCACCGGTTTAGGAGGCAAAGAACTGGGCCACTCTTTGTCTCATTTTGCACCGTTTTACCGGAAGGGTGGTTTTGCAGGCTGCGAAGGAGACAGTAGTCTGTTGGTGCAAGATCTGGTGAAAACGCCGGGTGTGGAGGTTTTCCTAGTCACATTCCTCGACCTTAGCACAGGTCCTTCTTGCCGTATGTGGTGCGCGTTATCACTGTGGATGAGCACACCCTTGCGATTAACCAGAGCAAGATGTTTCTCCAACAATGCAGTCCGTAGTTGTTCAAGCTGCTGACAGTAGACGTCTGCGTTGATGGTTTGGTTACGTGGCAAGAGCTCAAAATGGATTACCCTCACGGATATCCCATCAAACACTCAGCATCACTTTCCAGGAGTGGAGATCCTGATTTGGCACAGTTCCTGCGTTCCACCATTTAGGTACCCACTGCCGTTTTCGTGTAATGTAATGTAATGCTAAAACTTTTCATCCTCTGTCAGCATTCTGTCCAGAAATGGCTCACGTCTGTGACGAGTGAGAAGGTAGCTGCAGATGTCAACTTGTTGCTACTTCTGTTGAGGCGTTAACGCGTGGGGTATTCATTTTCCGAGTTTCGACACGTACCCAAGGTTCTGCAGGTGATGATGAACGGTCGAATGGGTGACATGCAGTTCGCTGGTCAGTTCTTAAACAATTTGCATTGTATTTGCCTCCACCGCTGCTCACAGGGCATAGTTGTCCAGCTGCACAGGTCTCCCTTTTTGTGGCTTATCGGTGAGGCAGGCGTCTCCAGACCGAAACCTCTGCCACTTTCGCACATCCACAGCACCCTGACCATATACGGCATTGATGTTCCGTGCCGTTACGCTGGCTGGATGTCCCTGGTGAAATTCATACAGTATGACATGCCGTATGTGGTCCTCCGATATTGCCATGATCAAATACAAGCCATACTTCTAAAACGGGGAGTAGACCGTTCTACTCCTACATACTGCTGCACAATCAAGTGCCCCATATGACTCAGCTTTGGCACGTGCCGTCTACTTCACTGTTCGCTCGTCATATGGCGTCATTGCAGTGGTCATTGCACATACGACATTACTTATGGCGTCGGATAAGCCGAAAGATGAAGTAACACACTACACTTGTAATCTAATACAGAGTGGTGAAAAAAAGGTAACCGAAACCACAAAGCCACTTTGGTTTCGGTTATCATTTTTTCTGATTGCGTTGAGAAATGAACATGATCCGTAACCAAGAGGAAGAATAGCAGATATCGAATTATTTATTCGTTCTTTATCCATTTGACTACTGTTCGATTGTAGTATGTAATAGCCCCATTTTAACCTACAGCCTAATGAATTTAGAAAGGCAGTGAAATGCCACATGTATCTCTTAAAGTTGTTAAGTAGAAATTTGTTGATTTTATAAATATTTGCCGACTATACAAGGAGGTACGGTTATGTCTATCTGAAGCCTAAAGGATGAAACCTCTTGGCGATCAAAGGAAGGAAATGAAAATTTTAACCCAGAGAACATGTATCTGATATTGGTGAGATCGAGTAAACCTGAAAACAATATCTTACACTGAATGACTGACCTAGTAAGAGTTCGAACCTGTGCCGCCTCCCTGGCGCTGATCTGTAAGCAGCCCTCTCGCCAATACACAGAGGGTTTGATGATTACATGCATTCATAGTTTGTAAGAAAAAATACACTGTAGTCACTGTTGTCTTGCAGGGAATATCGATTCAGTCCTACAAGAGAAAAGTTCTCCTTTCATGACGCACGCAACTTATATTATTGTGCTAAACTTTGTCAATGCCATTAGATGCTTATCGAATCCACATAGAAAATAAATACAATTAACCAAATTATATTCACGAACGCGAATTAGCGTTCGTAGTGTTTAAAGGGTTTAATACCAAAATAAAACTTACATACTATATGCCAGAATGCCATACACTGGTTGTTGAGTCAGTCGTAGGAGTTATTCAAATCTACAGCTAAGTTTGCAGAAAAAAGCCCAAATAAAATGGGAATCGTTTGGAAAATATTGTTCGGTAAATTGCAAGAAAAGTAATTTGATTATATGTATAGTAAATTAACCTTAATTTTGTTTCTAATCTTAATAAAATCATTTTTTTTAAATATGTTTTTGCTGATCATTCGTGGACAAATCTCAATCAGTATAATATTAATAGAACGTATTCAACAGGTTTAGAGCTATTATCTTTAAACAATTTCAAAGCGCTGTGTACAAATATATCCTGGATAATTTTGTAGAATGAATATTCTATATCAGTTCTGTGTGTATTTTATTTTGCTTACACCAATATTTACTTTGCAATCACTAGTTTTTTTTCTTATGGAAATCAAATTGCATCTGCATTACATGTAGAGATGAAGTGTTCAAATGTAAATATTAACACTACAAATACTTACTACATACAATGAATCTATTTCCTTTACAAGAAATGTAATTTTGGTGTGTATGTACACACACAGAAAAGAACGTAGTATAAAAAATTTCTTCTAAAAGAATATAAAATTCGACTTTATCATACGGAAGTATTCAGAAAAGATGACCTTTAACGTTCTTCAATTTTATTAATATTCCCTTTCTTCGACTAATGACGTCAACGTATTTTGGGTATTTGATTCACGTTTTCATATAATATCAGACTCTATTTTATCCGATTCTTCCAAGAATATCTCATGAACTTTATTTTTCACATGTCTTTAAGTATCCCACTTTGTTCCGAAATTCATAGGGTTTTGGAATAGGATTGATGTCAAGGGACTGTTGTGGCCTTTCCAGTGTGAAGAATACTACGCGTATACAACTTCAAAATTCTTACTACTCTGCTGTATGTTTAAGATTTTTACTGTGGTGCAAATGGAAGTTGTTTACTAAAATGAACTTTTCGTCGCTTCTTAGTTCTAGAAGATTCATGGTATTTTTTTATGGAAACGAGCTTTCCTACACCAGATGATACAACATACAGTCCCGGCCACCTCTCCCATAATTGACAAAGGCTTCCATGCTTTACCATTTTATAGTTTTTGAGTTTCGAGATTGAAAATAGACTATCACCGTGATAGGTGTAGAATTCGCTTCCAGACTTCTACACTAACTCGACGACCATTGCGATTAAGGTTGAATTTTCTTCCAGAATTCTGCACTATTCTCTCCAAACTGTTCTACAAGTCTATGTATGCTCTCTATCTGGTTTGTATTTCTTATGTGTTTGTTGGAACTGTGGCGTGATAGTCAAACGATTCAGAATTACGTACATAATTTGGACAGGGATCTCTTAGCTAGTGTGTGAACTTTCTTAACTACAGCTGGAACTTTCATTCAATCATTCCCAAGCTTTGATGGCACCTTTGACTAGTATTTATATACAAAATTAATACCTTCTTAAGTTCTGTACAATACTGAAAACAGTTTCTACGACTATAGTTCTATGTCTGCGAATTGTTTCCCTGGTTATAAATGTTTACTGTGTTTTTTGTATTCTATTGTTGTTTTGGTTCCTTTTCAATCCATGACAACTATGCTTGAAGGAAAGGAGGACTGATGAAACGACTGGCCCTCAAACTTAGTTTATTAACATATCCAAGAATAATTAACATAGTTTCAAATAAAAATGCAAATTAAACCTTCTTTATGTAGGTAACAGCAAACAAAGATCAACTATGTTTGCCGAAATACCAGGTTGCTCGGAAATATATGGGCGAAATGCATAATATGAACATTCAAATCTCTTTTCCTCCTATTGTACAAGATTGATGGAACTGTGAGTCCGTTGAAGGTCACCAAAAGGGCAGCCTTTACGCCATATGAAGAGTTGCTGCAGGTGTCTAAGGACGTGTTATAGAACTCTGCGCAACATGTTCTAACAGCGTGGTTTACGCTTAATATTGTTGCATAAGTTCAAACTGGAATATACGATGGCAGAAACGTATCGTAGTGTGGTGAGCGCATGGAACATAAACTCAGCTTCAGAATGTTCATCATGTAGGAAAATAGTCTTCAAGATGAGGACTGTAGAGGACGAAGGAAAAGATGGATAACTGACGCTTTCAAGACATATCTGGAGGCAAACTCAGGCATTACCATTAGGGAACTTGCTCGATAGGACAAAGATTCTAATGTAACCATTTCCAACCTTCTCCAATAAACGTGTGGTGTCGGTAGGCAACTGGGTACCGCATGAACTGTCGGAGCATCAGAAACAGCAACGGGTGGGGTTCTTCAATACCCGTTGATTCGTAACTACAATGAGTGTGACGTGTAATGAGATGTGGATTCTGTAAGTGGGGCAGTAATTGTTCATTGGTGAAACTGCTAAATACTTTTCGAAACAAAAGTTGACGCCATAAAACCAGCACCGCTGTCACGTATTGTGCTGAAATTGACAAAATGCACCGGCAGTTGTGTATAAAACGGCCATCGTTGGCTAACAATAAGTGTTCTTTGCTCTTAACAGACAACGTTTAACATTTCGTGGCAACAATTACGAAACAAAAGATAAGTGACCAGAGATATGAAGTTCTCCCGCACCCTGTATATTCCCGGACTTAGCACCAACAGACTAGCATATAATTTTATGTCTCTAAGTCACTTCCTGAAAGGCAGGTCACATTTTAGGATGGAAATGAGAATCTTTGGCAGAGATATGTTGCTGCTGACCGAAACTACCTTGATATATATCCAATGAATGCATTTAAGCAAAGTTTACGGTTGCGGAGCACGGTTGCCATAACACTGAAACATGTCTGTCCATTGTTCAACGTCAATTCGATGACAATGAAATGCTCTTCTGGGGAATCCCTTTTAACTAGTAAGATATTCATCTCAATATTAAAGGCTTGATTACATTCTTGGGGTACGAATTTCATTGTCATTTGCAAAGGCGATATTGCTCACTTCATTATTCGTTGAGATGGTATTTCTAATTTCCAAACAGTAAAAGTTATAATGAATTTTATTCTTTATACTCTGAGATGCTCGTTTCTGAAATATTCTCGTGTATTCTTGAAACACTGTATACAATGTTACAATAGTTTGCATACTTATATCGGTCTCAAAGGAAATAATTGCTACAAAAATATTATACTATTACAGTCTTGTTTGTAAAACTTTTGTCTTGGAGTAAAAAGGGAGGTTCCAAGGCTTTTCTAAAGACGTTTCTTATCCTTTTTATGCTTCCAAGTAGGTTAGATTATGTTAGAATTACATTATGTTACGCCCATTCAATGTTACAGAGTTTATTTGTTTTCATAACTGCAAAATATTAACTTATTCATAATTTTAATATACTGTATATTTTGCCTCTTTCCAACTGTTTACAGATATATACTTCACATAATCTATTTCATAAAGTGGCACAATATTCAGATGACCGCTAATTTCTTGAGAATATCATAGGATACTTCAGTGTAGGTAGTAGCATAGTATTACAAGATTCTGCCTGGCCGAGTGGTTGGCTGCCTAGTTTTGGGTGGGAAAAGTTCCGAGTTCGATCCCTGATGGTAGCAGACAATTTAGGCATTGACCCAGCATCTCGACGACGATTGGAGAACTAAGTACTTCCCCAGTAGCACATCAGTATCGGCCGATATCAGTAACACACGATTTGCAATTTCGATCAGTGTTGTTATCCAATATTGGTCAATAACGAACGGTAAACACTTTTGCCGATATTGTTGATATTGATGCCGATCGGTATCCATATTGATCACTGTAGGAAAGCACGCTTTTTTTTTCAGAGAACTTGACTGTTTTAAATAAACGGAATTACGTATAGGATCTATTTTTACAGTAGTTTTGAAAAAAACAACGTGATCTTGATTACATCCTGTTTTTATTCTATTACGTATCTTATTTCCTCGTCTCAGTTTATAGTTGAAAATTTTCGTGCTTGTCTTCAGTGTGTGAATTAGTGAGGAAATGGTCGGGATTTCTCCCTCTGGATCATTCCACGCCAACTGACCAGATTTTAGAGATCGGCCCCACCTCACCTTCTCGGATTTTGATGAAATCTGGTACAAAGGTTTGTCTTGGGCTCAAATGAACACATACAGATTTTGAGCTCAGTATCGCGTATAGCAAGCGCGGAATGAGCCCCCAGAGAATACAACGTTATTCAGGTTATTTGAGCAAACTGACAAAAGTGCAAGTTTAGCTTCATCCTGTGGACCTGTGCAGCCATGAATGGTCGCAGAGGCCAGAAAAGACCCTCTCTAGTACAGTTTTCTCCATAGATTTCGAAAATGAAGTCTATTTGGGGCTAACTCTCATACTTTTTTTGATAAAGTGGACTAAAAATGGAAGAAAATCCAAAATGTCACCTGGTGCACAATCGTTATTTTTCCTATTATCTGAGTAACTTTCTTCCTCAGTTATTGACATTTATAAGTTTCATTTCTAATGGCTGCATGTCCTCCTGTATATTCATCTGCGTAAGTTGTGTTGTACACTTATTATGTTATGACATACTCCTGAGTCTATCATCATATCGTATGTTGAATTATTCACTCGAACTTGAGTTACTAATGCTGGTGGATTTATCGTAGTATTTACTTCTTGAGCCATGCAAATCCAAAAATCATTTCGGCCTAAGCCAACCTGAATATTAGATACTTCATTTTCATTTGTTTGCTGATCTATTGCCTTAACTTGCGTTGTCTTATTTGGACCTGAAGAACTTTGTTGGCATTGGTTCTGAAAATGATTCATACGTGCACAAAAATTACGTGTTTTTTTTCATATGCCGGACATCTGTTTTTTACGTGATTAAATCCACAGTATTTGTAATTGGTTATTTGAATCGAAGATGATCTGTTGTAGGTGTTCTTATTACTCATCTGATCTTGTGAAACTTTATTTGCTCTCAATTGCTTGTAGAAATTCATGTTGGAGAGTAATTGACTGTCTTTCTCAATTGTTTCTTGTTGCGTTGCCAAATCTATTGATTTCTCCCAGGTTAGATCATCAGTTGACATAAGAAGTTTTCTCAAATTATTATCTCTTATACCAAATACAAGTTGATCTCTTAATGCTTCATTCTCAAATGCACCAAATGAACATTTATTGGCTTGAGATTTGATATCTGATACGTAGTCTTTAATAGGTTGTTCCGGACTTTGGCATAATCTATGGAATACAAATCTGTCAGTAATTACATTTCCTTTACTGGTGAATATTTGTGTCAACGTTTGCTTAACTTCCGAATACGATAATTCTGATACCAATTTAGGAGATATTTGATCCACTAACTGAGCATAGGTTTTGCCATCTATCGATGTAAGCAATAAGGCTGCTTTATTTTCATTCTTGAAATCATGGACAACACAGTGTAAATGAAATCTCTCCAGGTAATGATCTATCTTGTCTTCTAATGGATCGAATTTATGAAATAATTGTGTAGATTAAGCCATACTAGTGAATTCTTATCTTAATACTCAGAATATAAAAAAATATCAGAATCGTATAAAAATTACTGATGTCTTCCAATGTCATACATCTATACCAACTATACACACATAACTTAGCATCTGCTAAACTTTTTATTGAATCGTAAATCATCCTCAGACGCCATTAATACTGATCTTTAGTAATTGGTGTGTATATGTAATTTGATATTATTATACAGACAAAGCTAACATTGCCGAGTGTAGCCTTTAATCTGGAATTTATCCCAAGTAGCGAATCAGAAAATCCAATGCAGCAATTCTCAAAGAAAGTATTTATTAACATCGCTTACCTAGAAGAACCATTTTGTCGTCATAGCAATAAATACACAAGCTTTGGCATCTTTCCATATGTTCAGATATAGTTAAGCATATTTAGGTAACTGATCAATTGTAATATAAATCTAATAGATAGAACCCCTATTTGCATTTTCATATACCTTGTGGCTTTACCAATTAGATGTTATAACATGCGAATTTCGATTTTCAAATCCAACCGGACATTTCTATCATGTGCTAAAACTAGAACATATTGTGATCTTTTTTCGGGAAACTTTATGCGTACTTTAGGTGTACTTTAATTCTCAGTTCTTGTACCTCTGTAAAAGATGGTAGAGAGAAACTCAATAACAGATTTGAAACCAGTAAGATTGATTTAGTTTCAAGTTTTCGATCTGATATCACTACAACCTATCTTTACGGTATTTCTGTTTTATTCACACTTCTATGAATATTGTACATGTTGCTCTAAGATTTTCACTATTTGTTTTACTTCTGATAAGCATCTCAATGTTCAATATGTTGCCATAACCTTTCTCTATACAGTATTTTTATTAGAAAATGAAACATGTTTATGTTATATTTCAATCAGACAGCGGAGGGGGCCATCTTAGGTTTATATTATAACCTTATTTCTGCACTTTGGTAGCGAGGAATAGTAGATCTTCGATCGTTTTTAATATTAAATTCCATCGCAATGTATTAAGGATTTAATGTTATTAAACGTCTCCTGATGGGTTTAACAAGGTAGTAATTTCAATTGCTTTGCATATCTTTAGTATTGAAAAGAACCTGTTCAAAACTGAGCCTTAAATAGTAAACAAATCTTTTAAGTAAGTGTTGAAAAATATATTATGATATTCTAAATAAACTGAAATGATACATGTGTCCAAAACAAACAGAATATTTATGTGTCTTTTATCCCATTTATCTTGTCTCATTGTAAGTTTCTAGTTTAAATACATGTCAAAAAGTTACACAAAGTCATTTAGCTCCATTTTCGAAGTGACATATAAATAATTTTCTCCGTCAGCTTGAAGTTTCAGTACTAAAACTTACGAACATTTGAGATGTCTAGTTTCCTGGCAATAAATTAGAGTAACTCGACTTTTCTTGACGCCTTTTATACTTTCCATTTTGTAGAAAGTGTTACTACACCAGCATTCGAATAAATCTATCTTTACGTTCAATGGAAACATTTATCTTCTGTTTTTGTACTCAACAAGTCGTCTCAGAGTTGCTCCTGTGTCATGTGCAAATTGGATGTGATGAATGTTTACTGCAGAGTAGCGTTTATCAGCAACATGAAATAAATATAAAATATTGCTTACAAAAGTTGCTCCTTGATGGCATTCCTGCTTTTCGGTTGAATAGAATATGAGATTTGATTATGATTACCATATACATTGGAATTTAATGAGAAAAGATGCGACAAAACTAACTACACTCAAAGTCTCCAATGAACTTTTTGTGAACATACCGAAATAATGTGAGTTTTTAGTGAGCTCAGTGTGTCTCTTTGTTGGCTTCTGGCCCATTGTGCACATTTCTTATACATTAAGTTCATATTTACAGTAGTTCACATTATCCACATTTCGTTTTGAGTTCACTTTAAGTACATTTGCCAAGATTAAGTGAACTTTTTGTGCATAAATTGTGTATCAGTACACCAGAAGTGCATATATTATGTACTAAAATGTGTCGTAGTTTATATTAACTTCAAGAAAAGTTCATATTATATGCACCAGAAACGTGCGAAAACTAGGACATATTGTGAGCTGTTTCGGGACATATTGTAAACTTTATGTGTGCTTTAGGTGTACTTTGATTTTAAGCGTATAGGAAGAAAATATGAATATTTTATACAACAATTCAGCACACATGTATATACAAATACTACGAGCTCCATAGACACGTTCTCTCGTACAACACAATTTCTTTCAACAGACATTAAAATAAACAACATTTTGTGATGCAAGTATCCTCTGAAAAGTGCTTAAGCTTCGGGTCGAGCTTTGTTTTAGTATTTTCTTTAGTTCCATACAAAGGCACATCTTAAATGTCCTCTTCCTCTTTGTGCCTATATTTTTATTTCCAAACAGCATGCAGTTCATGTAATAACTCGTGTTCCATCAAAAGAGCTCTTCCTATTTTGGTTTAGATAACTAAAAACACTATTTTTTGGCATAGACAGTTATCAGAAAGATGATGTCTCCTTGGCAAGCACTCTTCCACGGGCAAGGATGGGGAAGTTATTGGTTCAGAGCTGAAACCGGGTCACTTTTGGTGACTTGGTAACCAGGTCTGACCCAGAAATTTGACCCGATTTACTCGATGGACCCGGAAAGTCTTGACCCGAATGATTCGGTGACCGAAATAACCACACTGACTGTAACTAGGTTACCCCTTGGTCCAATTGAACCGGTGATCGAATCTTGAGGCGGTCTTGACTCGATTTCACCTGGTCTTGTATTCCTGTGGCTTGAAAAATTCAGTTTTGTCATTTCTGAGATTCCATGAGAAGTGAGCTGATGTATTCTAAATGACATAGTATCTATGTACTATATGTCTGATTTCTTTATTAATTATTATATATAATCACATTATTCAAGTCATCGGCTGTCTACATACAATAATTAAGTTATTACTAGCACTTCTTTAAAAGTATTTGTAGTTTTTATTGAAGTACGAAACGGACTTCAGTGCGTGACAGTTTCTCTTTACCTGCACTGACATTTGGAGAATCCACGTAGAACGATTAAGGCTGGAAAACCTACTTCCATTGAACCTTAACACGAACATGAAAAGTATATGCGTCTAAAACTGTATTGACGGGATTAAAGTGAATTGTTTTTCCTTTGTGCATTTTTTAGTGAATACTCCTGTTTGTAATTTCTGGTCTGTTTGTGAATGAAGTTTATAGTATGTGAACGGACACATGTTATATGACAGTGAACTTCGTGAAACTTTGGAAAACATTGTTGGCCACCTGTAACTACACTTCTGTCTCTTCATAGGGACTCTGTTACTGACAGTAGGTTTGCTGGTATTCACTACACTTCTTTTCTAACCTTTTCTGATTTTCTGTTTAATGGTTTCTTATATTTCTCTCTCTCGTGAGCTGCTCTTTTGTCATTTCAGTTGTATCTCTTCAAGTTTTGAGATGCAAATTTATACGGAGACATGAAAAAAACATTCTTTTGGCGGTAAGCTTTTTTTTTCTTCTTACATACAGAACAATGGTTCTATTGGACACATTCTCTATCTCCTTTATCTCTAAACTGAGAGACATTTTCCTCTCATTCCTCAGAGTATATTTTATCAGTCTGCTTTATTACATTTTTTTCTTTAGTTCACAATGGTTCATGGTGTTCTCAAATCTTGCAACGTTAATTTAACTTATTTCCCGACGTCATACAATGATTAAATTTTGCACAGCGACATAAGTCATTTCACAATACAATATTCCATTGTTACTTCCATATATTTCTGTATATTTATATATTTTAAAAGCATATATTTTTTTTAATATGGACTGCTTTATCCTAAAATATATGCTAGCCTGCGACGATCTGTTATTTGTCTGCTTGCAGAGCACTTTAGGAATTGGGTCACAAAACATTAGCTTGAGAAAAAGTATCCGAACATCGATATAACTAGAAAAAATAATTTTAAAAACATTTTAAAGACATACTTTTCCTAAACAATTCGTAATAAAAAATAAAAAAATAATTTTGTTTATGCATGACTAAAAAGAAAAGCATGAGATGCGCCAATTCAAGAACTTATAAAGTGACTGTATGTGAGAGAGAGTGCCTCATGCTTTTCTTTTTAATCTTGCACAAAAACATTTTCTTTTTTACTTTTTAGTACGATTTGTTTAAGAAAAAGTATGTCTTCAAAAAGTTTTTTAAATTGTTTTTTCCCTACTTTTTCTCTTGACTATATACATATTCAACTAGACATAGCTACTATTACTAA
Source organism: Lepisma saccharinum (assembly GCA_022664845.1). Classification (NCBI taxonomy): domain Eukaryota; kingdom Metazoa; phylum Arthropoda; class Insecta; order Zygentoma; family Lepismatidae; genus Lepisma; species Lepisma saccharinum. The sequence goes on along the minus strand of JAGDQP010000493.1, from coordinate 89,791 downwards.
TATATTTACTTCGTACATTTTTACCGTTATATATAAATTATAAATATTTTTTTCACGTTTACTTATTTTGTGTATTAATTTTTAAAGTACTTTTTGTTGTTGTTATTACTGACTTTTTCAGTTAGTTTCCCGATAACGTTGAGATTTATGTGGTTTCTAGCTTCGCTAGCAAGGATTACAGCGCCATTCAGACGCAGCGAAGAGGAAAACTATATTAGATATTCGGCGCTGACAAATGTTAAATTTTTGTCCAAAATGTCGGGAATATGTGTTTCAGCGTTGAATATGCTTCCTAAGTGAGCTGGATCATCAAGTAAAACCTTTTAATACAGCCTCCCAAACTACCATGTTTTTAATTACCATACTTGGATTACTTTTAATCTAACACAAGAACGAAGTTTGGAAATGGCTAAAACTCTCCACTAGATGGCAGTTCAACCTGAGTTTCGCCGCCATTTCAATACACACATAAACCAAGATGTTCCCACTTGTAACACTTTTTTACGTTGGGTTCAAGAACTTTGTACACGAGGTAAACTAATGAACAAAAAAATAAAATAAACCGCCATAGGCTACACGAACGGCACGTATCCCCGAAATTTTGGAAAGAACCATGCTGCGCAGTTCGCTTTGATCCGCTCGGAGGCACGAATCTGAAGTTGTTCTTAGCATTCTTTCGATCAGGCGCATTTTGCATTTAGACCTGCCCACCCATACAAATTGGCCGTTGTTCAACAGTTGAAGCACGGAGATTACGCACAGCGACTGAACTGCGCACATGAGATGGAAGATATTTTTGAGCAAAATGACAACTTCCTTTTTGTTCATGAGTGATGACGCTCATTGTCATCTCAATGGCATTGTGAATCAACAAAACTGCCGTTATTGCGCTTCTTAAAATCCCAAAAAATTATCCGCAAAACTGCTGCACAGCCCTAAAGTGACAGTTTGGTGTTCTGTAGGCAAAACTACTATCATCGGTCCTTACTTTTTCGACGAAGATATTGGAAATGCCCTTACCGTAAACTCGGAGCTCTATATCGAGATGATCAACAACTTCTTACCAGAATTACAACGAAAACGTATTGGTATTCGCCGTGTGTGGTTTCAACAGAATGGGGCTGCAGCCCACACAGCTAGAGCATCAATGACCGTTCTTCACCCTCTCTTCTTTGGTCGCCTTATTTCCAGATTTTTGGACATTGATTGGCCTCCTCGGCCCCCTGACCTATCAAAGTGCAACTATTTCTTGTGGGGTTGCCTCAAGGCACGTGTATACAAGCATGGATCCCATACATTGGAAGACCTGAAGAAATCTATTCGCGTAGAAGTCGCCCAAATCGACAGAGCTATGTTGGAAAGAGTATATGTTAACTTCGAAGAACGTCTTTAGAAATGCATGTGATAACGGATACTACATGCCAGATGTTGTTTTCCACACTTGATTTTGTAAAATGCTATTTCAATACGAACTCAAATTTGTCAATAGATTTTGTTAAAAAAAAAATAACGATTTTATGACTTTTTTAAAAAACGTCCGTCATTTCTGCCCCACCCTGTATATGATAACAATAATAAATATGAAAGAAATATTGTATTGAATTTGTTGCAGGTTCAAACTTAGTTCAACTGGATTTCAGTGAGTACCTTTCTTACCGTAGACATTCAGAGCATCTACATAGTGAGTATTTATAAAATGTGGAGCTTCGACCATTTTAAAGAATATAAACCTTATTCTCTGATCAACACCTAAACCAAAGGATGCATTAACCTAACACAACTTAACCTAACGGGAACTAACCATTATGCATGCAAGGGGCTATTTTTTCTAGTTCTCCAACGTTTTGTCAGAAATCAGATTATGCATGCAATGCTTTAAAACATCGATTTTCTCTGTCATATCACCTTTGATTATTTCTTACATTGTTCCATTCCTTTGAATTAAGTTATCTTTGTAAATATGCTCTGAAGTTGTTTATACACACAATTGAAAATATAAAAAAGCACCTAACCATAAATATATATACATCACTCACAATCTATGTAATGTGTTATGTGCCCTTTAGAACTACTACCATCCAATTTATCTGCGATTAGTCCATGCAGAATAGACCCTGAAATTTGAGGAAATCCATTAAGAAAATGTGAAATTGTAAAATCTGGTCAATTTTGGTGACTGAACGAGTTCGTCAGTCATAATGATTAATATATTTTCTTCTTCCTTCATCATGCACATCTACGGCCGAGTTTCGTCGTTGATTCTGTAGTGTGAATGATGCAAGAAAAATTCAGAGATGGCCACTGTCCAAGTCATGAATGGAGTCTTCAACTGGTGTACATCATGGCGTTCTGTGACTAGGATCTGTAAAATCTCATGCCACAACACTATAAATGCCTTAACTTGAGTGTCGACTATATGGATAAGTAATGCAAGCATTTTGATAAATTTTGTAATCTATAATATTTGATCTCTGGTTTTTCCCTTTTTTTTAAAAAAAAATACTATGATTTATTTTGTTATAGCCCATGTAAAATTATGCAGTTTAATTATATTGATTTCTCATACCACAATCAAGACTGAATTATGTTTACCTGTTCTAAAGTTCTATTAGGTACACACACCTTGGCATTTCGGAAATGCTTGGTCTTATACGGTTAGTTCATGATTTTCTATTACTTTCTGCTTGTTTCTTATTTACGTATGTGTTCACTTCATTCTTTTTATCAACCCACTACACAATATTTCATTATCTAATCTTGAGATGTTTTCTCAAACTGTTTACTTCGTGCTCTTAAGTTGTCGTTATATACCTATCTACACGCTGAACACTAACGTATAAACATTTAAAATGAATCTCACTAACATTGGAATATAAATAAGATTTTTTTTATAAAATGATTGAACGTCATTACTTCTTCTTTGTGTGTGAAGCACGAAAAACAACATTTGCAATTTTGCTTTCATCGAGAGATAATGTATGTTTAAGCTACTTTGCGTTTTAGGTGTGTCTGCTATTTGGACAATCGATTGATATTGATAAAAGTATGATTCATGGAAGGAAGACATTGCAAACAGATAACTGAAATCAGAAGGATGAACTTGATAATGGAGTTTATCAAGTTGTCTACCCACCAAGTTGTCTTGATATTAGCAGACTGTCATGTATAAAGTCATATATATTTTATAAAGTCACACCCGAACAAACAAACTAATCGGACAGAGTCGAAGATGCCTCAAGGTCACAAATAAACTGTAATTCGAACAAACTAAGAGCATGCAGAACAAGAAAGATTTTAACATACAATTAGTGGTAAACTTCTTTCAACATGTGAATATAAAATACGAGGGTTAGAGCAGCATACTTTGTACCTAACATACAAAGGAAGTGAAAAATAAGATGAAAATTATTTTCTTTGGATTTCCACACAGTCTCTTGCAAAATCCTACACCTCTTGTGTAATCAGAATTTAATTCTGTGGGAATTTTGTTTTTTTGTATCTCCTGCAACCACTCGTTCACCCTATCACTTGAGAATCACTGTCGAATTGCCTTCCATGAAATGCTTCTTCTCGTGTGTCAAAAAGTTGAAGTAACTGAGGGCAAAGCCCGACGAATACACTCTAAGTTTGAGTTGACAATGTCAGTTACCACAACGTCAAAACCGTGTATTGACTAGTTTCTTATTTTCACTTGACTTCATGTTTAAACATACTGTACAATGTACATATTCTTGACGGAAGATCAATGACAATGGTTTCTGTCTATTGGTATAATTAGTTGGACTTTGTCCATTATCTCCACGATTATATATACACATGGATTCTATCTAGTAGTACTACCTTTCAAGAGAACTCTCCTCTTCAGTTACAGCTTGTAAAACACAACAAACGGTTGAAAAAAATTCTAAACTGTAAGGGAAGACGTGAGAAGAGCTCTCTCAGAAGGTAGTGCAGATAGAAGCTTCAAATATATAATGATGAAGACAATCGGCAAAGTCCATTGAATTGAATTTGTTTTAAGGCCTTTAGGCAACTATGGCTCAGGCCGTATGGATGATGATGGGATGAATTGGTGGAATGAAGAAAGTGGGAGGAAACGGGAGCACCCCGAGAAAACCCACGCGCACGGTGTTTGTCCACCACAAAGCCCACATGGAATGAGCAGGGATCGATCCGACGACCCCTAGCACCAGAGGTGAGCACTCTACCAACTGAGCCATCGTGGCCCCCTCGGCAAAGTCCAACTAAACTAGATAGATAGATAGAAGAAATGGTGAGAGAATATGGTCACATGAATTTATAAGTGTTAAACTCATTGTCTACACTGATAAATCTCTGGCACGATAACCACACAATAATTTCACGAAAAATGAACTCTATATGTACACATGTGAACTTATAAATAAAAAAAAAGCTAAAATATCATGCGCCTCTTCCTGTACATGTTTGTAAATAGCATTTCTCTGAGGCAGTGGATATAGGAGAGACTAAAAAGAAATTAAAGGAAAGGCTTAAACATCACAGAGACAGAAATGCTGTTTCCAAACATTACCAGGAAGAGACTGGAATAGATATAGACTGGGAAGGGGTGGAGATAATGGAACAGGAGGATAGGACGTTGGTTAGGAAGCGGAAAGAAGTGAGGAGAATTAGAGAAACGGGAGATAAAGCGATTAACTGGTGTATTGAGCATGAATGAGGCATGGGAGACATACTGGGAATTGAAGAGGGAAAGTCTTACAGTAAATAGGGACTGTTCCCCCTTTGGTTCTTTATTATTTTTTATTTAATATTTATTTATTATATTTTGGCCTATTTATTTATTTACTTTATATTTTTATTTAATTCTTTATTTATTACGCACCTGTTTATCGAATATAATTTTTGTACCTCGATTATACTTCCTTGTTTGTCGTTTCCTGTTACAAGTTTGTGATAGCGGTTTAGTTGATTAGGGGATGTGGCTTGAGAGAGAAGGACTGTGATTGGTTGCATTTTGTTTAGTTTTGGTAAGTGGATTCTGGGACGTGATTGGTGGATGACGCAGAAGGGATCTCTGGACCTTCTGCTACTTTTTATGAACTGTTAGTGTGTGTTAATGTGTCGTCTGAGCAAGATGTTGTTAGAACATTGAAACCGTTACGCTGGCTGTGTTTTTAAAGTAAAGTTAAATGCGATAGCCTTGTCAGCTTGTATTATTTAAATGTGAACTTTATGTGAACCTACTGAAAATTTTTGAGTTTTTTTTTATGCTCAATTTGTCATTTTATTGGCTTCTTATCCATTGTGCATATTTTGCACACATTAAGTTCATATTTACTAAAGTTCACATTATCTGGAGTACGTTTTCAGATCACTTTTAGTAGATTTGCCATTATTAAGTGAACTGTTTGTGCATGAATTGGGTATCAGCACACCAAAATTTCAAATGTTGTGCACTTAAAATGTGGTGTAGTTCATACTAATTTCACGAAAAGTTAATATATTATATACTAAAAACGTGGTAAAACTGCAACATATTGTGAACTTTGTTTTTCAGTTTATTTGGTTATATGTGCCGATGTGTGGGTACACATCTTACCGTACTTCTAACATTAATTCCTGTGTGGTCTCGCAAGATATCTTGGCACGTTAAATGGCACCATTGATTAGTTCTGGTTATTGCTACTAATACAAATAATACAACACAAATCCTCTGACGAGTACGTGTTAACACATCAGTGAAAGGAGATAGAGAAATTGAATTCAAGATTCGACATTTGAAACTACAATTTACTTGACAGTTTTCAATCTGGTAATGCTACAATCTTTCTTTGCAGTATTTTTGTACAATATGCACTTCTTGTCAAACTGGGCATCATGCTCGAATTTTCACTTGTTTCTTCATTGTTACTTCCAACACCCATAATAATGGTGCACAGTGTTTCTGCTAGATGTCCCTAAGTTCCCGAACTCCAATCTTTAAAATGTTCTTGTTTAAAAGTCCATAACAACTATGTAAAGCTCTATTTAAATCATTCTAAATTTCCCAACTTTGGATTTACAACCCCCAAACTGGAAATTCTAGCAGAATCCCTGATGGCGGAACTTGCCGCTACAATATATCTTTACATTATTATTATTATTATTATTATTATACGCGCTTTAGTTCATTATCATTCCGTTCTTCGACCCTACAGTTACAAATTTGGAGAGCTTGCACTGGTCACTGTTAAAAACAGGATCAAATATAAACCTTACTGTTGAAGTTCGAAAAGCCATGGCAAAGACAAAATTAAGTCCTCCCCACTTTTTACTTGAAATGCTCTAAATTTATGCTGTAGTTAACCTATTTGTACTAATTAGTTAGATTTTGTAATTCTTCATCCCTTCGACCCTGTGCTATTAGAAGAAACACTTCTGGAGTGCAATTCGTTGCTTTTCTCAATTTCTGAAAAAAAAAATACAGCAATTCTTACAGCCTTCGTAGTGTTGTCCAGTCAGTATGGACATTAATTACTCACGGTAAGAGCCACACAGAGTCACAAACTAGTGGATGGAACAAGAGCCTATAGGAAAAAGCAACGGCTTGTTTCAACTAGTCCATAAATCATAAAATAATATTTACAAATATAGAGAATAAAATGGAGAGTCGCTACAGTACTGAACATCTGAAAATACTTTCTAAATTTTAGAGCCAACAGTTACTCAGAAATTAATAGATTTATCTCTAAAAGAGATAAATTGACAACACCAGTCTGCGGATTTCTTCTTGCTTATGCAATTCCTTACCTGCAATTATTATAAAGATAATGTAGAGGTCTAGATAAAGCAATCAAATGATCTATTTTGTGAATGCAACATTTTCTGCAAATACACATGAAATCAAATAGGAACATTTTTTTTGCAATGTAATGTTTAGAAATCTGTAGATACAGTGTGTCATCACAAGATGAAAGCAGTTAAAGATAACTAAAAAAATAAACAATGAAGAAATTGTTCTCGAACTTCCATGCAATAAAATTGACCTTCAAAATCGTAAAGAATTCTTGTATTTCTTTTATATTTAGGTCCCATAATAACCTTTACTTTTGTAATCCATTTTATGTTGTTGCGTTTGTGTGCTATAACAACAAACGTATGCTTAGCACTGCTATAAATTGATTAACCGTCTCTTTGTATTGTGTCCGATTGGATGCATGAGACAGAGAAAATATATCGAGCTCAAAATATATATATTATAACCTTCTAACAAACTGCATTATACAACTTTCATTTGGGGAGCTGACTCGAACGCTCGCTGCCTTCTGTTTAACTGCTACTCAATAGCCAGTCTCGTATACACAATAAGAAATCATTGCAAACGGATTCAAAAATAGAAATACATATTTAGAATTTTCTATGGTGCTTCTTCTCCTGAACACTACGCAACATTTTAAAGATTTCTTTCACAAATTATCCTTTTCTTAAACTATTTTTCCAACAAATATAAATTTTAAATAATTTCCAAAATTTTAAATACAAATGCTACTAGCTCTGGGCTCGAGACTTACTGTTAATTTTATCTCTTTTTTCCCCTTCCTTATGCTCCGTAACACAACACATAGGCCTACACACACATACGTATGCATATAAAGGAACAGCAACAACAGCTTCGATATATATGTTTATATGCAATCATATGCATTTATTTATATATTGTATATGGGAAACCGGGAAAGGAACGGCAAACCGGGACTGTTGCCCCGAAAGGCTTCTTCCTCTAACTGGAAGGGGAAGCTAAGGTTTAAGGGAACCGACCGGGGTAGACGTCTAATGTCCAATCCATACGTTCACGTCCTGAAACCTGTTACTACCCAAGCAACTGATAGGTGAGCGAACATGGATGACTTGCTCACCAACCCGCGTTAGCAGACAGCGTACACCCCTCCTCTCTTATCACATGATAGTACAAGTAAGGGACGGGCGTAAGCCATAGTGCTGTTACCGCCCATACACTTCATTTTATCTTTATCTTACAAGTAAGGGAACAGCCATCACATTACAAAATTATAATGGGCGACTTCAATGCGAAAGTAGGAACTAAGCAGAGAGTGACAGGAAAGTGGAAAACTTTGGATTTCGTAAAAGAAACAAGAGAGGAGAGAAGTTAGTAGAATTCTCAAAAGCCAACAGACTGTTCACTTCCAATACATTTTTCAAGAAGCCACCCCAGAGGAAATGGACATGGAAAACCCCAAATGGGACTAAAAACGAAACAGATTACGTTTTATCGAATACTAGGGAAATTCTGCAAGACGTAACTATTCTGAACAGGTTCAAAATTTCAAGTGATCATAGGATGGTGAGATGTAAGCTGAAACTAAATAACTGACTTGAGAAAAAGAAGATTATCAGATGAAAAACGCCAATTTTAGATCTGGAAAATCTATCGGAAAACAGACAGACATTCGAGACAGAATAAGCAACAGATTCAGCGCTTTAGAGGGGTTAGAAGATAAGGAAGATATCAATAGCAGAAATAAAATACTGACTGAGATAATAAGAGAAACAGCCAAGGAAATAGCAGGCATAAAAAAGAGAGGAAAATCTCAGAAGAAACTAAACTCTTGATGAAGAAAAGAAGGGAAACGAAGGAAGAGGAAAATTACATAAAGAGTATTGAGTAGGTCTACATAGAACTAAATAAAACCGTAAGGAAGAAAATAAGAGAGGATGTACGAACATACAACGAGCATCTTGTTAGCAATACAATCGAGGAAAACAAGAGCCTGATAGGGAAAAGAGACCAGACGGGACCGTGACACGAAATAAGGAGGAAATTATAAAAATATTTGAAAATTTCTACAGAGAATTGAACTACTCCGAAGAAGAAACTAGGAAATGAAGATTCAGAAGAAAATGGTGTAGATGTTCCAGACGTAATGGAAGAAGAAGTGGATAAAGTACTTCGAGAGATGAAGAACGGAAAAATCGCCAGGAGAAGATGGAAAATCACAGCAGATGTTTAAATGGGGAGGTGAAAAAATGAAAGAGGAACTTGCTAAATTATTCTCAATGTGCACGAGGAAGAGAGAAATACCGTCAAGTTGGAATAATGCTATTAACATTAATTTTTATGTACTGGAACTGGGGGTGGAAGGGAATCAGTGAACGTTGGTAATGAAAAATTCACTTTGTGTAGACGGTGTTGGATTAGCTGGCAGGATCCAGCTAGCTGGCTCGTTACAAGTTGTTGTTGTTTGAAATTCAGCGTGTCCGATGATGCCAAGAAGTTAGTTAGTTGATGAAAATGTTATACGTATTTAGCTTTTTAATTAAAACATATTGATTTGCTCCGCTTACTTTTTCTATCTTAAGTATATAAAAACAATGCTTTGATATAGAAAATATCATAATCGTTTTGTTATGGGATCGCAGATCCGCAGAAGATCTATAGTTTACAATAAATACGGTTTCATCATAATCAAAATAAACAAGTCTCGTTGGTCTGAGGGTTAACGTGTCGGTCTCTTGTGCCTAGGAAAACTGATAATTTTTTAAAAAGAAAATTGGGTTAATGAGTCCAAACCTGGCCCACACATTAAAATACATCTTTTTTTAAAAATATTTTAAATTATTTTTCAATTAATAAATTTTTTAAATAATAAAATTTCAAATAACATGTCTGCTTCTATTTGTGAGTTTCTTCTACCACGATATATTAAAATTGGATTTAATCTGTACGTCATGTAATTAACATTATAAATAAATTACAAATTCATTGTCAATTCAAAGTACGTAGCCACTAGGCAGCTAAGGATCAGGCCGGGATAAAGAAGGGGAAAAGAATTGGGAAGGTGTCGGCCAGGGCCTATGTTGAAGGTTTAGTCCCGACATTTGCTTGGTGTCATTGAGGAAATCCCTGGAAAACCTGTCAGGATGGTCCACCTCTGGGATCGAACCTACGACCTTCCGAATGATACGCCAACGCTCTACCATTGAGAATTGACAATGAAGAATGAGCGGGGGTATCTTACAATTCTTGACACTCAGTATATTGTATATTATGATTTGTGTACATGTGTGAATTGATTTATGTTGTTTAAGCATAACAATCGCCCGGGACAACCTGGGGTAAAAGGATCCTGAAGGACTTCTTTAAAATTATTTTAGGCCTTTAGGTATATGAAGATCAAGCCGGGATAGGGTTGGAAGATAGACCACCAGGGCATATTTATAGGCACTATCACAGCGTTTGCCTGATATGGCTAAGGGAAAATCTTGGGAAACCTCAGTTAGAGTGGTGGACCGCTGGAATCGATCCCAGAACTTTACGAGTGCTAAACCAACGCTCTAGAACTTTTTTGAAACCTTGTTCACCCTAAGCGTTCTTTACTTGTTCAATTTGATTTAACCTGTATGGACTGATATTCTTAGAATTAAGTTAAAATCATACACACAAACCTTCATGTCCGAGGCGTACCACTAACTAGGGACACTCCCGAGATAATAATCTGGCACTAGCGCAATCTTGCGCGGAATCGATGGCCCGCTAACTAAAAAGGCATCATACAAATTTTTACGCCCCGCACTCAAAAGTTGAGGATGAAAATAGTAAAAAGGTGTGAAGTCATCACCACCTGCGACGTCCTAGTGACAGGCTTCGACGTCATCCACTGTAAATACAACGACCAAACCACTATTTACCAGGTCCTAGCTTGGTGCAGCGGTAAGATGTTGGCTTACTAAAAAAATCGGGTTCGAATCTCGGCGGGTGCAAGTTTTTTCTTCTTTTCTCTTTCAAAATATCATTTTATATGTTCATATTTACTCAAAATAATTGTTTTGGATTAAAAATAGAGGCTAGTGAAAGCTAGGATATATATAAATAAACCAGGTCTGGCCCGCGAGGTGTGCAACGGGGTACGGTGCGTCTGAAGATAGATGGACGACGCGAGATTCAAGAGGCGCAGCCACCTACTAGTGGTGGACATACAGAATGTAACAATTTTGTCTTCGGTTTGTTTAATTAAATTTTCAAATTTTCTAACCTCTCTACAAATTTGAATTTTGTGCCAACAGAAATGAAACAATTACCATCTTGTAGAGCTTGAAAAAGTCTTTAATTTAAATAGAGAAGGCCATCGTAGGTGCAAATCCGACCGAGATATCGCTAATCTGAAATTTGGTGGAGAGCTATCATTTTTTATGCTGAGCATGGTAGTATTTTTTATCACGATTCCTTCCAAGGAACTTTTCACCATCTTACCCTACTGGGCTCTTTCGGCGTGCATTTTGGTTTAAACAACTTATAGGACGAAGTTGGTTCTTTCCAAGATTATCTGTGAACTTAGTAATGCATGGCAAGATGGCGTAGGGGAAACGTGCTGGACTTTTCAGTACCAAAGCAAGCCAACGTAGGTTCAAACCCTGTTGAAGCCTAGATTTTTCTTTTTGCCAAGCGATCGTGAAGAATCTAATAATAACTTCTCATAGAAAACGAAGAATCCTTCAGTGGAATCAAACAACTGAGTCTGAGAAGTAAAAGTTTACAAATGTTGGTTAGGAAGGGCAAAATAAAATATATGGGAGTTACAAAGACAATTAAGAACACGTCATTGATCTCAAGTATCCACTTTTCATGTTATTATTCTTAGAAAGAAACACTATACCATTTATTAACCAGCATTTACGCAGAAACCTGTGGAGTAACAGCTAACGACTCAGACTTTCAACAGGGAGACCTGGGTTCGTTTCCAGAGCAGGTAGTGTATTTTTTTCGCATAAAATAATAGCTGGAAACAGAGATTAATCTCCGGTTCGAGAACTTACGAGTCATCAATGACGAGAATCAGAGTAAACAGTATGTGTGTTCTTTAGGATGATGATAATGTAGTTCTCATATTTTTCATTGGTCATTCTCTCTCCCTGTCTTTCCTGACGTTTTCTTCTCATGTATTTGCTTCTTTCTCTTCTTCTTCCTCTCTTCATCTTTATTTCTTCTATTACTTATTGCTACTCTCTCACGCGCACTTATTCTTTATGTGCGTGTGAGTGTTCCAGAGCTAAAATGTTAGAGAGAGAAAGAGAGGATAAAATAATAGCCTTTTCAAAGGATTTACTTTTCTATTTAGGAATACAAACAGTTATCCTTACTCTCTCTCTCTCTCTCTCTCTCTCTCCTCTCTCACACTGTATGTGTGTGTTCGAACAAGACAAGTCTTCTTGCATAACTTAATGATGAAACCTGCATGATGTCCATATTATTATTTTTCTTTCCTTTGCTTTAATTCCTATCTCTTAGAACTTAGCGCGGATGTAATTTCTGCCTAACTCTCTCGTGGTTCTCTAGATGATGCTGAAGGACTAATTTTCCGCCTCCAAATGGAGGAATATCCTGGCAATCCATGTTTTAGCGCACATTTGTACTGTCATGTTGGTTGCCTAACTATTAGGCGTACAGTGAAACAATTCTCATGGAGAAAATCGCTTCTATATCTTATACATCCAACTTCCATTTTCTTTTGTAAGTGGCTGTACAATTCGCTGATGATATACTCCTATTTGCTTCAAGTGCAGAAGAACTACAAACCCAAATGGAAGAGCTGTGTAATGAGAGTTCGAAAATAGGCCTTAAAATGAATTTAAGTAAAGCAAAAGTAATGTGCAAGCAACATGCTGAAAAGATGGAAATCAATATGCACGGCAGTACATGCAACCAAGTTCTCCACATCACAAAACGTCAGCCCTGCCAGAAGCATGTTATACAGGAACAAGAGTTTTGGGCGAAATCGGCGATTTCGAGGCCCCGTAAGAAAAAAGATGTTAAAGATAGGAATATGAGCTTTAAAAGTTAAGAAGATATGGCAAATGTGTGCAGGTGTGCAAAATTTCATATTCGTAGCTTGAAGCATATTCAAATTGTGGACCCCTGAAATTTCGTATTTTAGGCTGACTCACTCACTCACTGATTCACTCATCATATTGTTTAAGATGTTCGGAATAAGCTAGAAACATGAAATTTGTCATGATAAGTAGGTAAAGGAAAAATTCCGACATTCTGGAAAAGTCGCCATCGTTTATTCAAAATGGCCGCGAAACGTAAAACTTCAAAGAATACACACTTACACAGGCTAAACGGTTGAATCTAGAAAACCCGAAATTTGGTATGAAGGTACATAGGTTAAGAAAATATTACAAAATCTTGAAATAGTTGTCATCTTGGATCCAAAATGGCCGCCAAAACGAAATTTCCATACAATACACAGCCTAAACGGCTGGAGCTAGAATAACGAAATTTGGTATGACAATACATCATTATTAATCGGTTAGGAAAGTATTTCAAAATATCTCCAAAGACGCCATCTTGAATCCAAAATAACCGCAAAAATGAAATTTCCATAGAATACACAGCCTAAACGGCTGGAGGTAGGAAAACGAAATACAGTATGATGGTACATTATCATTAGTAAGTTACGAAAATATTACAAAGTGTATCGAAATACACAACCAAAATAGCGGACCTTATAATCCATTTTCCACATCGTTTGACCTAGAAATACGAAATTTTGTATATATGTGTATTATTATATATATGTGTATTATTATGAGTAGTTTAGGAAAATATTACATTTTGAAAAATTCGCCATCTTGGATTCAAAATGGCAGCCCAGAAACCATTTTCCGCGCCGTTCGAGATAAAGAAATGAAAAATATGATGTACCATCACGATTAGGTCACAACAATATAAGAAAAAGTTAAAAATTTCGCCATCTTTAATCCAAAATGGCCGCCCAAAGCCCATTTTCCAAACCACTGAAGCTAGAGAAATGAAATTTGGTTTGAAGGTGTCCCACCACGAGTAGGTTACAGGGGCCAGTTCCGCAGGCGGTATGGGGGAAGATCTGCACCATGGAGGCCAACCTCCGGAGAGTCTGGTTACGATAGAGGGGCGTCGCGAAGCGAGTATTCATATATCGTCATCGGAACTGCAATACCCCGTATGTGGAATTCTTTTTAGCTTTTCATGTTTTTGGTATCAATTTATAGTTCTGTGTACTGCGCATAGAGTAGAAAAATATTTTGGAAGAACTACTTTTTGAGATATAGCAGCTTTTCAGTACCTAAATTGTACTCCAGACTTTAGTCCAGAAACCGGTTTATTGTCCTTCGTGAAAAAATCATATAGTCCGACCGTAACGACTTGATCACTGGAAGCAATGTAAACAAATGTGACTCAGCTATCAAGACATTTAAACCGGACTATAGCTTGCCACGTAGGGGTATTGTAGTTCCGACAACGATATTACACACGTAGAAAAAGCTGTGAAATCCGAGCACAAACACCAGAGGTGCAAACAGTTCGGCCAACTCCTTCAGCCTTAAAATGTGATGAAATGTAAATAAGCCAAGTTCCTTGGCGACAACATGTAAGAGGAACACTGGAAGTTGGCGGGAGGTGGCAAGATCTTCAAACCATAAGGCTGGTGGCGGCTCTAAACCCACCACACCCACCAACTTGGTATGGAGATGTACCATCATGAGTAGGTTACAATAAATGGGGCAAACCACTGGGGGTATGGGGAAGTTCTGCACCACGGGGGCGCAGTCCCCCGGAGAGTCTGGTTGCGATAAAGGGAGCGCAGTACCCCAAAACTCCACAAGTTGTGTGTGCAGCCCGCCACGGGATACTGGAGACAGCGCCCCCAGCGAAGCAAGTATATATATTATACACTTACAAAAAGCTGTAAGTTCCAGTGTTCCTCGTATATGCTGTCGCCAAGGAACTTGGCTCATCTGTCCTCCATTTCACCACTTTTTAGAGCTGAAGATCTTGGCTGAACTTTTTGCACCTCCGGTGTTTTTGCTCGGATAAAAATTAGCGGAGAGACAATAGGCATGTTTACCGAGGTCAGTTCAAAACTGATCAAATTGACTGATGAAATAAACAGAAGAGGTAAAGTTTCGTGGAGTTTGTTTGGAAGACTACATTTTCTTTTCAAAAGCAAACTACAAATGTGTCTCAAGCGTAAAGTTTATAATCAATGTGTCTTACGTGTAAGAATGTACCACTGTGAAACTTGGACACTGAATTCGCAAACGACTGAAAGATGAAGAGTCACACAAAGAGCAATGGAGTGATGCGTGCTAGGAATAACTAGGAGGGACGGGAAGGCAAACGAAGGGATCCGTGCACAAACAAAGGTAGAATGTATAATCAAGTATGCGAAGAAGATGAATTGGAGATGGGCTGGTCACATAGCTAGACGAACAGATGGAAGATGGACGACAAATGTACTACTTTGGATTCCGACGTCCAAATGCAAGATGGTAGATGAAATCAGGCGTTTTTCAGGAGCTACGTGGATGAGGGTAGCATCAGACCGAGATATGTGGAAAGAAAAGAGGGAGGGTTTCATCTAGCAGTGGATAGAAAATGGCTGAATATGATTATATATATATAATAAAAGGATTGTTTGTTTGTTTGTTTCCTCACCGTGGGAGCAGTTGACCAACTCCTCCACCCGGGAGAGCCTCAGTAGTGGATTGCGTATAGCTGTGAAATCTACTTTTGAGACAAAAGCGAAAGAGAACAAATAGCTGTGGCGATAAGAAAGAAAGGATTTTGCTGATATAGCCAACACCTCATACACACTTCAAGCAAACAGCAATGCGAACCAAATATACAGTGTTTCATGTACTTTTTTTCAAAGATCTTACATTTTTCACTGGCCATGAAACATCTTGACACTACCAGCATACTTGCATGTAATTGAATAGCGCTGATAACCCTCAGTTATTTTGACTCAGACTGATACACGATAGGAAAAGGAATGTATGGAAGGCTGGTCATTAGATTCAAAACCAGGACCTTCCGAATGCGAAGCAAACGCTCCAGCAATTGAGATATGACCACTCTGTAACACCAGATAGATGTTCGTAGCGGCGCATCTCAATCAAAAATTTATTTGAAGTGTAAGGTAAAGATTAAAATAATATTTTCATCATCATGACCGCGTGGTGCACTAGCTAAGACCATTTCTACGATCCGATGTACTAGGAGGTCTGTTGTGTCCAAATGCTGCTCAGGCCACCATGTCGCCAGCTTCAAGCCACCAGTATACCACCAGCGAGTACTTACTTATGTTAGTAGGTGTTCTCTGATACTGCTCTCCCACCAGACGAATGCCAAAATAGTAGCAATGAAAGAAGCCTCTAATCGCTTCCTGAGGAGCATAATCCCTCAGAGTTTGACTACAGGCTGGCTTAGGTCTTAGTACAAACAAAGAAATGTTAAATGTAAGACAATAAGAAATGAATGGTGCGGCAAGGTGAATTGACGATGTTTCGAGGAGGACACTAAATTCTATTTTAATGGATTGTTCGCAAGGAGAAGACGACTTTAACTCAAGAGTAATGATGAAGGTAATGAAAGAATTCTAATTTGACATCACCGAAAGAAGGTTAAGTAAAGGGGTTTGCAATTCAAGCAGTATTTAACGTAAGTCAAGCCTGATAAAGTGCAGGATGATTGTTTTATGCATAGACAGCTTTAATAAACTCATGTCTAGAACTATATCCAAACGACCTCAGTTTTGAGTATCCAAAACGAGGATCTTCTGACGAAAATTTTTTGTCTCGGACCAGAAGTAGCGCTATACAGGAGAGGTTACAGTCAGTGACAAAGAAAGGTTCTATAAGTGAACGGTCGGTGAAGATTACGCTGAATAAGCTCAACAACAACTTACAAAAATAAATCAAGCCTTGTATTGATTACCGTCCTATCAATAACTTCTCTTTTTAAATGTGATTAGAGTGCTAAATTTAGAACAATTAAATTGTACTTTGTGCTATGATAAAAATACTCTAAACTTTCTATTAGGTATCATCATCATCATCATATTCAGCCGTTTTCTATCCACTGCTGGATGAAGGCCTCCCCCTTTTCTTTCCACATACCTCGGTCCGCTGCTATCCTCATCCATGTAGCTCCTTTCTATTAGGAGCCCCTCCTTTCTATTAGGTATATGGCCAGGTTTTTTAGAGCTTAATTCCATGTAAGAGAAATAAGTAAATTTGGGTTATTGATCAAGTGAATACAATAAGGAACTAAACGCCATTTTTGTTATATTTATTTTTGTAATGAAGAATGATCATGATTCATGAAGAAGCAGATGACAATTATACTACAGATAGGTAGATAACTTGTACTTATAGATAGGTTGTACTTCAGATAACAATGGCAAAGAACTATGTTTCTAGTGTTTCGTGACATTTTCTCTAGCGCGCAGACGTTAAAGTTTTTGGACTTGATTCCGCTTTCTTTAACTGCATCCAAATAGTCAGCAGATTACCAGCTCTATTTAAAATAAAATCTGAAACACCGCAATTTTATTTTCTTAGTAGATATGCAAAAAAAGGAAAAGAAAATAGCTAAGATGTGAAGAGTGGAGATTGCTGTTGATTCTTAGGAGTAAAACCATGAAGTCATGAGACGACTATAACACATCCATTCGCATGTTTTTTTGAAATAACAATATGAAAAATGAAATAATTAAAATGAGTGAGGAAAATCCTATTCCTTATTGAATCATTTAACACCACTTTTCACCACTAAGTGGCTTCAACTTAATTCTTAGGTTTCTGCTGTGACAAGCTGACACTGCTACTGGCTATTATTTTATACAACCATGGACAAATCACAGGTTTTGAAATACCTTCCGGAAATAAGAAACTAACAGCTGATGCTATTGCCAATCTCTTTTCCGTCTTTCTCATGGCCCGGCCGCCTCTGTTTATTACACTAACGTTACATTGAAACCAAAACAGATTCCCGGTTGATTGGCAGGTTACCACGTTCGCTTAGTATGCGGACTGTCATGAGTTCAAGTCTCGTGGTGGTCCACTGAACGGAGTGGTTCGGTAGTCACGGTACCAAAAACTGTAGGTCCCATCCTTGCAGTTCACGAGCTCATTTAGGACATTACTAACAATTCAATCATCAAAGCAAAACTTTCTGAAGAAGAAAGAGAACCACACCTTTGAAAACACGTTACCTTCTAACTAGAAGAACTGAATACTTGAGAGTCTCGTACACAGACTTGGACAAATGACAAATTGAAAGAACCAGCTACTTAGTACAAGAAAAATAATTTGTGTTATGTGTCAGTAGGCTCTTGTATGAAGGTTTTGAAGGACTGTCTGTGGTGGACTTAATTTCATGGTTATTACACAACAGTATATCCCACTTTGTGTTTTTTTTTCTTGAAGAAAAAGAGAGTTGTGGCTTTTACTTGGCGGGAGAGACACTTTGCATGCAAGTGCGAATTTCTTAGTTCATTTGCCTGCTTTCAAATCAGACGCGAGAGTTGAGGAACGGGGTTCGAGGGGAACTTGCACAAAAAGAATAATAAAAGAGAGAGGAAGAAGAGGAAGCAAAGCTTGGACGCCTTCCAAGAAGACGACAGTCAGTACTAACACGGAAGCTGCGACCAATGAAGAGGGACAAGGTTGCCAACTAAAGTAATGTACAAAACGGATATCAGGATTACCAATTCAAACGTATACAAGAAAAGATATTTTTTACTTTTGTTTTATCCTAGTTCTAAAATTACACAAAAAAGGATATTTTGAGGATATTGTATTAAATTTTGAGCAACATGAAAACTTAAAAGAGAAAAAAACAGAAGCTAAATTTTGGCAGTGGAGGGGAATGAACTGAATGTTCAAACCAATGTCAGCTGTCTCAGGTTAAATATAGGCAACAAGTCATCCCTAATATTTCTATATTTTGAAATTATAAAATGTAAACTTCTCTTTAATTCTCTTGGTACCGTCTCTGGGACTGAATTCGGCCTATGCAATTTTCAATGCAGCGATTCATACTTTGCAACATCGATACATTTCTAGATCGAATATCGACATGAAAAAGATATTTCGATATAGGCGATATCCGATTTCCAACGACTGTTTGATATAAAACTATACAATTTCCAATTCTTTTAATATTAACAGGATTCGATTTACAACGATTTTTGGATATAAACGATATTAGAGTTTTTTTTTAAATATTAATTATATTCAATTTAAACGATTCTTCTATATGAACAATATTCGATTTGCAACCATTTTCTGATATGAACTATATTCAAAGTCAATGACTTTTCGATACAGAAATATACAATCTATACATATAAATCGCTCTTCGATTCGCTAGTAATGATGATTCAATATGGTCGAAGCAAACCATATTTAATATCGAATGATTTTTGGATATGAACAATATTCGATTGATAACAATTCTTTGATATATATCACAATTAAATTCTAACGAGTTTTTCAAGATCAATGTTCAATATATTGATATCTCTTTGTTCGATATGAAAATTCAAAAATGCACCGGGAAGAAGCATTAGAAGATACAGCCAGAACAGACAAATTGACATTGCAACCAATCAGAAATGTGAATTTTTGACCTGAAATTATCACTATCTGGTGCGCTTTCAAGTATTCAATCCACTTTCTGTTTATAAGTCAGACAATAATTGATGACATAAACTATTTATATAAGGATAGAGACATTTTCTGGTTATTTATTTAAACAATTCGAATCATGATGCGAAGACAGACAGATGGTTCAAAAGACCGAGCAGTCGTAGCTCAATTGGAAGAGCGTTGCTTTCAAATCCGAAAGGTCCTGGGATTAACCCCAGACTGACCATTCTGAATGAGGTACTGTAGGAATTTTCCTCAGTCTTACCAGGCAAATGAGACAATGGTACCCTCAAGTGCCGACTCCTCGCATCTTTCCCTCTACCCTATACCGAACTGAGCCATATATGTCTAAAAGGTTTAATTAAATAAAATTAAATTCAGAGAAAAGATAGACAGATAGAAAGATAGATAAATAAATAAATAGATAGATAGAGAGAAAAAGAGAGGGTAGAGAGAGGGAGGGAGAGAGAGAGAGAGAGAGAGGCAGACAGACACATACATTATTTCAAATCATGATAACAGGTAGTGTGTAGAATAGTTACAACTGCTGCTGCTGTTAGCAAGCGAAACTGGTTTTGCTACCGAATACCTCGGATTCATGTTACTGGCTCTTACCGGAAACGGAAGTTGGTAAAAGAAAACAACATTTTAATATGCACTAATGTTTCGAAAAGATATTTTACAAACAAGTGGCTGGAAAGCTAACGTGTTATCACTTGACCTTAGGAGGAAGTTAAAAATAAGCATTTAATGATCTGAGAAGAAAAAAAATAACAGATTTCTTTTGTTTTCTTCGTGTGACTTATTGAAGAAGGTGTTGCAACTCAGCGAATCGAATTTACTTTTTAAAAAAAAAGTCAAACAAAAGAACATTTTAATATACTCTCAGATTCAAAGAAAACGGTCAGCATTTTTTATTTTCAAAATGTCTGAAAGTAGCACAATCTAACAATACCGAAACAAACGTACCGGTACATCACAAGTATTTTAAAATTGTATCAGAATTTTGTATCGTACAACTTTTAGAACTTAGAAAACCGTATTCATCGACCTATTTCTATGGATACGAGTTCTAACAATTGGCTAGTTCCGACATAAACTAAATATTGTATCTGACTTGAAGGGCCCCCGTCAGTGCCACAGACGACTATTACTAGCAATAAGGATGTGGTTACTACAGTAAAGAAATAGTAATGACGTTCTTATTGATCGTGCGCGTTAGACGTCTGTGATATTGAGCCTTTCAATTGAGTGTAATGCTATGTACTCTTCCTTCCTTCAATCCTTTTCGATTCCAGAGCATAAAACACCACACAAATGTTACACAAACCGAGGGACACAAAACTGGTAAAAACCCATGAATGCCATTGTGGATATAATTCAGTAATATATCCCAATTATATTTTCCGTTGGATAATGTGAGTTGCTTCTGTGGAATATCTTCCTTCTTATCTTTAAAGAAATGGAAGGTAAATTCAGAATATACTTCGATATCGCCTAAGCCCGGCGTAAGATTGACCTAACACTGAATTTGTAAGATTTGATTAATTTCCACAAAAGAAGCACTCCCATTACAGACAGCAATGATCATAATCTAAGTCACTTCCTCCATAAAATAACAGTCCTGTATAACCATGCTTTCTTATCTAAATCCTTGTTTTGCTTCTAATAGGAATCTAAAGTAACCTGGACATTCTGTATTTCCTTGTGGAGTATTTTCCCCATAAGTTTATCCCCAAATGATATATAGATTTTATATCAAATACTATTTCCGTTTTATTTTTCTTATATTTTGTACTAAAAAATAGATCAATGAGTACAAAAGAAATTAGGTAAAAGTTTATTGCAAAAAATTTGATTTTGAATCTTTTCATGCAAATTAAATAATAACAAAGAGAAAATGAACATGAAATCTGATTCTACAGATTCAAAACTTATAAGGAAGAAACTGACATGATAATTTCTTATCATGCAAAATAAATAATTATACTTCTGGTTTTCACTCTTAAAAATCATATGCAATTTTGAAAACACAATAACGTATTTTCCCCTGTAGTATGATTTTCCTCAAATGTCTTATTCTGTATAGAACCTATACTGTATAACTGTATTATAAGGGATTTGACTACGTATGGAAGAATTGGGAAACATATGTATTCTGATATAATACTTATATATATATCAGAACGAACTGACTTTATCATAATCATAGTGATCATTTCTATAAAATCTACGTAATTCTCAGATTCTTCGTTAGACATTAGATTTTACCAGCTCAAAATTTAACATCGACCATTACTGTTAATATTCCGAAATACAACTGGCGCCACGCCGTTACTCCACAAGCTACGCGTACAACCAAGAACGCGTGTTCACAATTCCACCAATCAGAAAAGATTGACATCAGCAAAATTCAAAGTTAAGACTGTTATATATAGAAAAGGGGTATATACAACATAAAATCGCCATTTTCGGGCATTGAGAACACATTAAATATAACTAAATTTAACACCACATTACATGAGTTTAAATTTAAATATCCCCAATAAGAAGATTACGTTGGAATAATAACCGTAGAAAACTGGTTAAAGTAGAGGTACCCGAAATTTATCGAACAGAATCCAAAAAATGTTCCAGGTATCAACTTTCGGGATGTTCGGTACCGATTTTCGGGAATTCGTGAGAACGCTGGAAGTTTGCAGAATCTCAGAGTTGTCACAACTCGGAAATAGCGAGAATCAGGAGAAATTCCTTATATTTTTCTTGTCCCGGAAATGTATCTATTTTCTGAAAGTTCCCGTTCCGACAGGAAAAGTTTCTTCCCATACACCCTTTAGTTAATAGTGACAGGAAATCACTACATAAGGTGAAAAATGTGTGAAATATATGAATGT
The DNA here is from genome assembly GCA_022664845.1 of Lepisma saccharinum. Classification (NCBI taxonomy): domain Eukaryota; kingdom Metazoa; phylum Arthropoda; class Insecta; order Zygentoma; family Lepismatidae; genus Lepisma; species Lepisma saccharinum. The sequence continues at coordinate 67,442 of JAGDQP010000493.1, read as the reverse complement.
TCGTCAAGAAAACATTTACGATCCTGGCGAATTATTTCCGTTTTACCTTCCTTAATTTTATCTTGGAGTTTGGTGCTCGCGAGATATACCTATTAAACTCCTAGGTTCCAAATATGATTGAGAGCTAAACACAATGCACGATATGTATTTTGAAGCAGACATCATATTCCTAAAATTAGAAGACTTCAGTCGAGAAGGAAATACTGCTTTGAGATTCAAACTCAAGAGCGGTTGGTTGTTTTGTGATAGGAAGTATGATGCCGCCCTCGACAACATCACCCACAAAGACAGGTGGGATAAAGCATCTGCAGGTATTTAAAGAGCAGTGACAAGAAGTTTCTAGTTCATTAATAACAAGTTCAATAACAGTACGGTGACAAGAAGTTAAATTCGGAACAGCAGCAGCAGAACATATCTTTAAAACTACTCTTTCCTAATCATTTTGGGTTTTAGTGCCAAAATGAAACTCAAAGGAATCTCTCTTTTTACCACACTCTCTAAGTAGTGTTTCTTCTCTTCCCTCTTTTTCTCATGCGTCTGCTGCCGTCGACATTGTTCCAAGTGTAAAAAGAAATTACTTGTATTAAATGATTCCTTTTTCTTTTTTTAGTCGTCGTATGGTGCCAACTAAGCACTGCTACTTTGATCCTGGAAGCTTATATACTACTTCTTTCTCTCCATCACCTCCCTATCATATCATACAGTAGAAATTCAAATAGATAGAGTAATTCCAGGAGAGTTACCTCAGCTAAGGAAATATGATTACAAAAACGTTACCACGCGCTCACTTGTTTTCGGAAAACATTAAATATGTATATAAGTTGTCTTTCATGTGTTGACATTAAGCTCATCTTCTGTAAACTATCCACCTGGTCATCTCTCCTGAGAGTTTAGGTGAGATGCCGCAGATGGTGAAAATGTATTTCAATATATATAGCAGACAGTTCAGTCTTTAACAAATGTAAACTCACAAGATACACAAACAACATAGAAAAAATGGCTACATTAGAAAATATAAACAAAAGGGCTTCCAATTCTACGAAACTATATCTGTTCTGGTAACATGGTGAATAATCAAATTGTGACTGATAACATTATCGTGTATGGAGAGAAGTGATTGTATGAGAGAACTTTCTCAGATTGTTCAATTGCGTCATATTTGTGCAAAACTGCATCACAAAACAGTATTCTCGTGACAACAAATACCTCGCTATGCGATGCCAAGGGCGGGGGCGTGGGACAGAGTAACATATTTTTTCGTGGGTCAGGGAGGTTATTAACACAGAATAGAGGTCTGCACGGGTTCAGGTCGAGCCCCCTACAAAGCATAGATCACTTCGGGCTCGGGCCGAAAATTTTTAAACATACAACGATATTTCTCGGACCTTTTTGCAGGGCCTAACTTCGTAAATATACTGTACAACGATATTTATTGGACCGTTCTTTCGGGAGAACTTTTAAAGCACATCTAAATTTGTAACTTCGTTAAAACAGGAGACGCCCACACTAAAAATCTGTTTATCACTGTGCAATGGAGAGAAAAACTAACTGTGTAGTGGAGAGAAAAACTAAAAGTAACAGAAATAAACATGCTTAGCTTGTCTGTGAAAGTACTGTTTTTTTACACTGAATTTAAAAAGAAATATATTCGGAACAAGTTGTCTTGTTCTTTTTATATTTTCAAGACAACGTCAGTTTATATTTCAGTTTTCTTTCTTTCTTTCTTTTTGCTGATTTCGGAAACATTTCCTATATAATTTATATAAATGAACGTTCCTTTTTAGAGAATTCATATAGTTAGTAAGTTAATTTCGTTGTTTTCTCTGAATCATGTAAGCTCTTAAACAGCAAAATTAAACCTGTAACTGTTGTAAATAAAAATACAATTTTGCATTAATTATCAAGTTTTTTGTAATTTGGACTTTCGGGCTTGGGCCTAAAGGCTAAAGCATATTTCGGGCTCGGGTCGGGTCTCACATTATAAATTCACGTGCCGGGCTAAAAATTCCGGCCCGTGCAAACCTCGAACACAGAACCTGTTAAGCGTTAATATACGTACCACGTAGTCTTGAGAGCATAGACTACTGCTAAAAAAATATGAAATGCCCAATGGACAAAGCGTCATAACAGTACGAATCTCTGTTATTCATGATTACTCAATAGGAACCAAAGTACAATTTCATTAAACATTGGAAGGGTAGGGGCGAAGATACGGGAAAGGCGAAGAAGTGTCGCATGGAGTGTCATCAAGCAAACAAAATAAGACATTTTCCAGAATGAATTAGAAACTATTGTTACTAAATTAATGATTACGAAATTACATCTTCAACAAAAGAATTCCATACCAAGATACCTTAAGTGTTTCACCCTTTACATGCTTAAAAATTCTATATACCTAACCTATCAAAAACAGAACTCAAAAAGCTTGTCAATAGAGGCAAGGGTTCTGGTTTACCTTGTAATCTTTCGTATAGGTAGAACATTTTTCCTCTTTCTCCAGGAGAAATGCACCAGTTGATGATTCTTGAAAGTTTAGATGGCGGGAAAAATGCACAACGTCATTCATTAACTAGTATTTGTTAGTTTCAACCTACAAGTCCCCAAAATTATACTAATAAATCCGATTCATACAACTTTTTATGTTTTAGACCAAAAGAAAAATAAATGACGAAACATACCTCAATCAAGCAAATCTTTTACAAACAAAGGAACACATAGAAGGTAACTTGTCTCTTTTGTTACTCACCTCTCAAATAATAATAATAATAATAATAATAAACAATTTACCTGTGATTTTCTCTGCGTCCTATAGTAGCGGATTTTTCACGACTGGGCCATCTCACTTTAAGTTACTCTATTGTCCTTCAACATAAATAGCTGGTGTGTGGTTGCAAATTGTAGAAACAGGTTCCAGCTGTTTCGATACCAACAGAGTTAGGCTGGCTCAGCCGAGGTCAGAAGAACCCATAATGTCCTCGGAATTTGGTCCTGTTCCCTGCTAGCTTAAATTGCTAGACCACCCGATCGCCAATCGGGAGACCGGGGATTCGATCTCGCTAAGATTATCATAGATTTTTCCGTGCATTTTCCAAAGTGTATCCACACATTCCACACACTAAGTATTTATATTAAAGGAATTACCAGTTATTTAGTTTGAATGTTCTTGGGCTTTTACTTCTGATCATTAATTACAAGAAGTCTTGAAGACACTTTTCTAAACTGCTTCCCGTCTGAGCCATTCTTCAACGGGTTTCATACGATGGTTTGATGGTTTGTGTGTGTGTATTTACAAGTAACTCCATCAACAAGGTCGAGATGGACTTTCAAAGTTTTCATTTGTAGCCCATATATACCATGCTTCGATGTCCATGGGAGAAGGAGGAAACAGCAGGATCTTGACTTAATTTTAGTAGACATCATAGCATTTGTCTCGCAAGAATGAACAAAACAAGGCAAAATCTATTAAAACAGGTTGGCACGAATACAGTTGAACCTGGCATATGCCAGTCCTGATCTGTTGGCATATAACATCAAACGATCTTTTACGTATGTCTTTTCGTATGTGACAGGTGACTAATGGCGACTAGACGATAATGCTCACAAGAGTTTAGTTTCTATATGAGCTTCTGTAGCGCGACTTAACAAGAACATAATGTAATGAAGTGCTCAGAAACGTCATGTTAAGCTGTTGCAGGGAAGTTATGGAAACATTGCTTAATAATCAGGTCTATCTTGTCAATTAGAATGGTGTAGTGACTTCGTTACATTAAGGTGCATGAAAAATCTTAACCATGCGTTGATGGAAGTCTTTGTTTCACCTCCCATACTCGTGGGACTTCTCGTAATTACGTATCGCTTGTTCTTCTCACTGGATTGGACAACCTTGGAGAAGATCAAAGACAGAATGGATACGCTGGCGACATTAAAGATAATTACAACAGCAAACTCCTGACAATCCGTGATATTGAGTCGCATCACGGACGTGAACAGCGAAAATCGCACATAAACCGCAAAACATTAGATTTAATTACAGAAGCTACTTATTCATAATCCGAATTGTAAACAGTTCATTGCTTAATAAATAAATGTAAAAACAAATAGGTTCCTAAAATAGCATGAACAGTATTTATATAAAAATTCCTAACACTACAGAACTATTAACATGTGGTTGTTCTGTGTGCATAAGGCAGAATATACTTGAATCTTCAATTTAAATTTGCTGAAAAAAAAAAAAAATATCGAACATGACATCGCTTTCTTCATCAATCTGTGAAAGCAGCATAAGCAACATAGCTTTGTCACAAAGAACCGCATTTTCCTGACATTTAAGATAGCCAAGAAGACCTTCTCCATACACACACACACATATCTCGTATTTGACGTTTTTCCTTCTCTAACACCTTCCTCCTCGCCAATGTTGCCCCTTCTAACACCTTCTCGTTCGCCGAACGCTTCGATCATCCGCCAATGCAAACTTCCACCCCAAACAAATACTATAATGCAAATTTACTATTCCCGAAGTTCATCACGGTTAGCTCGCATGTAGATAATTGAGAGGTGTTTACAGTACAGCACAGATCAGAGAGAGAGAGAGAGAGAGAGAGAGAGATTTAACTGCAGAAGGAAACATGTACTAAACAAAAAGATCTACCTTGTGTAATGATTCTCAAACAATGTACATTGAATTAGAACACAATGGGACGCAGCTGAAAGTACCTATCACTACTATATATGATCTAGGGCATGACATGGTAGATGATGTGCTCGAAATGAGACGGTATACGTCTGTATGATATACCGGTACTTCTTATTTTATTTATACAAGCACTTTTTGACAACATGATTTCGTACCGGTAAACATGTTTATACAAAAATACGAAATGCAAGAGAGAGGAAAAGGGCCCCTGCATCTGTTCAATTGTTTACTAGAATTGATTTGATAAGGCAATGGATTTATTTTATGCACAACATTTAAATAATAAAACTGACAATGACAATGCAAATTGTTATTGTTACTTTTGTTTTGTAATAATTCTTGATCTGTCATGATTATAATTTAAACAATGGTTTTACTCAACGATTTAGTCTTAACAATACTCTAAAGCGTTACTAAGAAATATATTTAATGTTGAGAATTCCCCTGTTGCGATCAGACGAACTGATTTGTCAGCGAGAGTACTTTTTGGCTTTCTTGATATCCTATATTTCGTGTGGTAGGTCCCAAGTTACGGGGAAGGTCTGTCTAAAAAGTATCCGACCATAGGCCAAGAAAATGAAGTGCGAGGAATGGACCGGGCCTTATTCTGATACAGGTGCCACATGTCTCTTGCCACGAATTGCATCAGGTTACTGTTCATCCTTCTGGTTTGTATTCGTGATGCACAATGCTACAATAGTCAAGGAAAACAATCATCATCACTTTGATTTTGCTCCACACGTGCAGCCATCTTTGAACCTATTGTACCCACCATGGCATCGTCGCGAAAAGCTTTATACTTAGCTCTCTCTAAGTTAGCGACAAAACTTGATGCAGTATGGTTGTTCCACACATTCTATCATTTTCCCCGAACAGAACTGCCACGAAGAAAAACCACACCACATTACACACTGGCTGCCTAACGGATGTAAAAGCAAGTGAGGATCACGACACCCAGCAGGCATACACATGAAGAATGCCCCCACCACTGTGTACAGTCGTGCCATCCAACATTCACTACTTTTCTCAGAAAAAAAAATAAGGTTGGGTATTTTTCAGACAGACCTTGTGTATTCCTCACCTACAACTCAGGACGTCTTCTTATCTGCACAGCCGGCTGCACCTAGTAGCTGGGTTGATGATATTGCACTGAGGGAAACAGCGGGAAATGGGTCTTCGCATTGGAAGAAAACCCGCTACAAGAAACCTGCAATGTGTGCGATTTCTTCTTTCGGTACAATGGGAGATTGCGATTTCTTTCCTCTGGAGTGGTGAGGGCCTATTCCACAGTAGCATCCTGTGGACTTCTACGAAAGGCTAAAATATCCTTTTTGTTACTGAATGGTCCATAGGATAAGTCATCCTTCTAGGACCGCTAAAATTCCGTAGGTTGCCTATGAAAGATACAAATTATGGTAATTAACTGTGTTTAGAAAGTGACTCACTTAAAGTTTTCAATGTCCCTCTGGAACTTTATAGTCTAGCTTAAAACTAAACAGTAATGAATGAGTTATAATTATTCACAGCGGGCGCTGTGAAGCTTATGTGTATCTGATCTCACACAGTGCTGAAAATAATGTTCTCTGTTCATGTTTTGCTGGGTCATTTATTTCAGGTCCTGTTCAATACTATTTTGCTCGGCCACTATCACCAAAACAAGAAACACTGGCTTAAAAGAATGTAGAAGGTTATAGATGACGTAATTGTTTTCGAGATATACCATCACTTCTGACTTCTATTTCGAGCACTTTCTGCAAATACATCCAGATGACGACAACTGATCCAGCCAAATGTACGTACTCTTACCACAAAAGAAAGTAAGCCGCTTCTCCATGGCCTTGCATTGTATAGGGGAAAAGGTAGTCACATACGCCTGTAGTACTTCTTCAAGTTCTAGATATGCCATTACATACAAGCAGCGTGTGAAGTGACTCTACTGATCTAACCACTTCTTCCCAATCAACTCCTAACTGTTGATGATCTGAAGCTCGCCGGATGACCCTGCGTTTGGTTATCAGTTATCACTAATGAGCTACGGCTTGATTCGATGAGTGTTGGAATCCATCTGGTACAGCTCACGTCACACGGTTTCTGCACATGTTGATTCACACGAGTATTGAAGTCAGCCGTCTCGGCTGTCAATTTGCCTAGTAACCCTCACTAGTGCCCTAAGATCCCTATTCTGCACTATGGTTTTGCAACCTGACTGTGTCTTATCGCTACTACTGTTTCCTTGTTCTTTTGCATTGCTACTTGCTAGTACAACGCAGTCTTCACCGATACTTCAGCTTGTAGTGCAATGTTATGGACAGTAACGTTCCATAAATGAACTCACGTGATAATGTTACGAGTGTTCCCTGTGTCACGTGTCACCAACATCACGTGTCAACATTTGTATTTTTCAAGAGTGACACGTCAAATGAACTTTTGTGGCAGGGCAAGGTGATGAATAGCAAATTGAATTAGCAATCTGCTGTGGGCAAGAAATGTTTAGTTGTTGCACATGCCCAATAACATCTAATCAAGAATGAAAATCTTTATATACCATATTATGTGAATGTGGTACTTAAGTATTTTTCTAGTGTCGCTAAAAACTGTTTATATTGTATTTACATCGGGATCAGAACATGCATCGAGTTAGTATTATCATTTACAGAATATTACATCGTTCCATGGTAAAAGACCAGCTCCTAAGATAATGATTTACACCAGTGTTCCGCAAACTATTTTCAAGTGCGGACCAGTTTTATTGGTTGGTAGGTTCAACGCACTGCACTGCGCCTATCCAAGGACAAGCCTCGAGGACCACCTGTGGTCCGCGGACCATAGTTTGCAAAACGCTGCTTTACACGATGTTAGACATGAATAAATGGGTGGACTTAAGTTACTACCCCGATATGCGCATATATTTATTCAGATGTGATTTAGACTACATCTAGACAGATAGCTTTAGACTACAGATAGCTTTAGTTTACAGTTAATGAATACCGTAGATTACTACAAAGGTTCACGCACTACACAGTCTACGAAATCTGCTTACATTGCATATACTTTTGGCACGCCGGTGAACAGTATACATTTTAATTCACTTATAACCAGGCACGCCGGTGAACAGTATACATTTTAATTCACTTATAACCAATTCTTGAAACTGAAAATATACAGAACGGTTAGTCTGTCGGTAATACTTTACGGTTGCGAAAGTTGGAGTACGACCCTAGTAGATGAACATAAATTACGTGTGTTTGAAAATAAGGTTTTGAGAAAGATATACGGGCCAAAATGGGATGAGATGTCTGGAGAATGGAGGAGACTGTATAGTGAAGAACTCCACGGACTGTACGATTCACCAGATGTTGTAAAAATAATGAAATCGCGACGACTATGGTGGGCAGGCCATGTAGTTCGGATGAAACAAAAACAATGATTATATTCTATCCTGGTTGGAAGGCCGGATGGAAGGAGACAATTGGGAAGACCGAGACATCGTTGAGAGGACAATATTAGAATAGATCTTCGAGAAGTAGATGTTCGTGATGAAAACTGGCTTGATGTTGCCCAGGATAGGATCCAATGGCGAACGTTTGTTAGTGCGGCGATGAACTTTCGAGTTCCGTAAGCCATAGAGTTAGTTAGTTAGTTATAACCAATTCTTATTGTTTGGTTTGTCCTACTACTGTGTATAACCAGTTTCTTTTGCTTTTAACCATACAGTGTGTAATAGAATCCTGTGAATATTCAGCAGGTTAAGAAGAAGCACAAAAGGTATTAATAAACATAGAGTGGAAAACGTTTCATTTCTGAAAAAAATAATCAGTCATAGTCAAAATTTCTGGTCAAGATTGTGGCTAAAGAAACAAATGCTAGAAAGCCAAAATTCTATTCAATTTGCTGGTACTATCCCAAATAATTTCATTGTTTTAAAATTTACGATATTTTTTTCTAGAAATAGCGTAAAATAAAAAGTTTTAAATTTTAGTGTCTGTTGTGTTGCCTAGCAAACAGGCGATTTAGTCAGAAACCTACTTTTGAACATCAAAATTATGGATAAAAACACCTGAAAATATTTCATAATTATAATTATAGTTCTGAAAATTGAGCATCACATAATGCATTTAATAATTGTATTTGATGTGTGTAAAATGTTATTTAAAAAACTATTTAAGGTGAATTATCTTGAAGACGATCCATTTTAGACGTCTGTTTTCCTCTGCTCTCTTCTTCCTTTAGAATACCAAGTCAGTTAAACTATGTTGCATCATTATAACAATTGAATACTTCATTGTATTGTTTCAGCGGAGAATAAATTGTTCATAACATAAATCATTGCATATTCGCGTTTGATTCGGATATTTTATTCTTATTTAGATCGTATAATCAATATTCTACTATACCGTTAACCTGCAGCTACATATTTGTAATCGTCTTCTCACAGAAAGCCAATGTGCATTACTTATCATTGAAACTTTTTTCTTTACATGCGTATACATAAATTTTACAGTAAATAGTTTGAAACACGCTAGCCACCAGCGGTTTTCAACATTGGTAATGCTAGTAGTGTCCTTGAGTAACATTTTTCCTGGTTTACCGTGGTTAGCTTATCCAACCAGAGTTTGACTTCAAACAGAGGAAGAAGAAGGAAAGGAAAAAGGAAGTGGGGATTCCCACACCATTATCGGTGCAAAGCACTGTTTCATGGTTTTTCATATATATTATGATTTTTGTTATAAAAGTCTGTCTACCAATTTATCTCACTTGTTTCTTTTTCTGTCTGTTACACGACTGACAAAAATAGTCATGAAGGAATTTTTTAATAGTTTCATACTTCGCGTTTCGATTCGTTATTTATCAACAAATTTAAAACAATGCGATTCGTATGCTGTTATTACGTTCCGATATATCATTTCTTTTCTAAGGAGGTTAATTGCACTTATCACTTTCGTGACTAGGCAGGGATAGCCGAAGCAGTGACCCGCGACTCTCAGTCGTTACAGCCCTCTAATCTCTCTTTCTCTACAAAAAGTGACACTTTGAATATTTTCTGCTATAGGAATTGAACACAAGAGTTTGCGAATGCCTGCTGATATACATCTCAAAGTTGTAGATTTTCTGGATTAAACTTGACTCCAGAAACACATGGACACACATTTCTCATATTAACTAAATAAAGGCACAAGCTGTCTTATAAATTAAAACAAAGCCACAAGCTTTTATTGAACGATTTCGTCTTAATTTCCTCAAGCTTTTAAGACAAGAGTTTCCATTTTAACATAATGCAGTATTGTGGAGATACTCTATTTTATTTGTGTTTAGTTAGAACACAAAAATTGATGTTCAATTACAGCATTCTATTGATATATTACGAGTTAATTACTCTAACAATGATTATACTCCATTAGCAAATACAAATATAATTATTTAATGTAATGAGGCTTACAACCTCCAACGATGAATATATGATTATTGGGACTAGACTGAGGCTCCCAAAGAGTAACTAATATCTTTTCCGGAAGATTCCACTAAGCTTCCAAATGAGAAATTGATGGTTATACCATCGCCTCTTATGTACCAACGATCTTAGGGGGAAGGATTGAAAAGCTCGTAGCAGAAACCTCCGGCGTAAGTTCAAAGTGGGATGTTTTGCATCAATTTTGCAACAACAGAGATAAAAAAAGTAAAAACATGCTTCGATCAGTTTTGAAAAGAGAAATACTAAAAGACTCGAAGTGCTGCTTTAAAGTTGGTCTTTTATTCAATGGCAAACATCTGCGGGTACAACTGGATAATCGATTCCAAGGAATGAAAGCTGAACTAGATACAATATTACATATTATATGAAAAGATATTTTCTGAAAACACGAAGCGAGAAATAAAAAAAGCTATGTATTGCATAAGACTGAAATTAATATGCGTGGCAGGGAAGGGAACTCGAACAAGGGACAAAGAACATAACAATGCAGAAAAACAAATTTTATAACAGAAAGTGGAAGTTACGTCATTTTTAAAATTAGCAGTTCAATGTAATTTATTCATGAGTTATAGCATACAACTTTCATACATACACCAGTAGGAAAAAAATAAAGTATAGAATGTTCAGTACATCAAGAGAAATATATTTTATTGGTATAGGTGACATAAGGAAAGGGTCCAAGTAAATTAATCAGCCTATAGACTCCAACGACCTAGAGCACCACACTGTTTATACTCAAGAATTGTTTTATTTAGTTTTCTTTTTACATCTGGCTGGATTTAAACCCTAAGCCTGTCTGAAATGTACGGAATCATGTCCCTCGGATGGTTGCTGTCACGATCTTTATTCCAAGTACCAGCCCTACTTTTGTGTTGCGAAATTTGGGAAAACAAATCAGATTGATTTGAATTTGACCTCCATAGCTTGGGCTGTGTTAATGAAAGGCCACAGCAAATTTGAAGGTATCATCCTTGTATTAACCTGCATGTGACTCGGAAAAAGTCTCGAACCTTCGGAATGCGGAATTTAACGTTCAACAAACTGAACTACAGCTGTTTGTGTAAAATTAGTTGGAAACTCGTGTCAGAATGTCTGAGTAGGTTTCAAATAGTTTTTTTCTTTGGTACTGAATCGAATCAGTGACTTTTACCACTGATTGCGTAAGTATTAGTGTTATCAAGTATCAGATTTCTTAAGAAGTTACACTGTAAAAAAGTTCAGCTTTTTTTCTGAAAAAAATAAATCAAGCAACTGGGTGAGTGGAACGATATAAAAGAAGGAATGATTTAGAAATTTCTCAATTATGGATCAAATCCGATTTATTATTATTACACGCTTTATATTAACTTGTTCTGTAATCATCTCTGGTACAAATCTTGTAATTGATTTTTAACTCACTTCCCATCATCCGATTTCTTTGAAATTTTGTAAACTTGCTTGCTTCCGATGACAATACAATATTCAATCATTAGATATACGATAGAATAATCCAGTTAACTGTAGTTAAATAATTAATAAAATAATTGAAAATTAGCCTTAAATGCACGCAACGCCGCATCTATTGTGTGAAGTTTGCGTTGCCTATCTCGCAGGGAGTTTTTAATATTCACCTACAGTATTATACATAAAAATATAATTAAAAAAGGATTTTTTTTAAAAAAAACACGCATTTTTAAGATGGACTATAAAGTAAAAAATAATAAATTGAATTAATCTTATGAATCGGAAAATAAAAGCGTGGGTGCTCTTGCTTACCTTACCATAAAATCATATCATCTAAGGGCACCCACGCTTTTATTTACCGATTCATAAGATTAATTCAATTTATTATTATTTTTTTTTACTTTTTAGTCCATCTTAGAAAAGCTTGTCTTTTAGAAAATCCTTCTCATAATTATTTTTTTATTAATTAGAGCAAATTCTGCCAAAATGTTTTTCGAATATTAATTGTGTTCAGTCAAAGTTATCGTTCAGCGCGTTCTAATTTAACTATAACCAAAGAGGGCGAAGAACAACGAAGTTTGTGAGAACTGTTTACTAAACATTATTCGTATCCAAAAGATTTCTTATTTTCGTCAGGAACGTTGCTGGAAATTTTCATGGAAACAATTGCATTCTTTACAATGATATGTCAACCACTTTATCAGATCACCTGCAGTGGGCACAAAATTTTTGTGTTCGTTATGTAATGTTGGGACTCAGAAATATGACCACTCTTATAAACTAAAACTGAACTGAATAAACTTGAGAACTAGAAGAATACTTCATCCTGCCTTAAGAGGGCTCCTCGCTCCAACCCCCCATTTTTAAGAGTTTTCAAAATATTTCAAAAACTAAGAGCATTATCAAAAATGTAAGTTCATAGTGCACTACAACTTACAAATTACTATGAAATACAATGGACAGCGATCTCGAGATCTTGTCCACTGATGAGTGATACGTATTCAAAGATTATGACGTCATCATTTAATTGAAGTCTCAGCACTCATCAATCGACAAGATTTCGAGATCGCTGTCCATTGTACGCGTATTTCATAGTAATTTGTAAGTTCTAATGCACTATATGAACTTACAATTTTAATAGTACTCTTAGATTTTGAAATATTTTGAAAAATGTTAAAAATAGGGGGTTGGAGCAAGGAACCCTCTTAAAGATCGTAAGTCAATAATGAAAATAAGTTCGCAGGATCTATTAAATTTCTTTCAACACCTTCGTGATACACATAGAAGCAGAATTCGATAATCTTTTTAGTAATATCAAGACATAGAGCATGTCACTGTAAGGCTTTTGTTGCATCTGGAGCACGGTAGTAGAACTCGTTACTTTCACAGTTCAAGAGAAAGTGATCCAGTGAAATATTCAAAAGGAAATATAGTAATATATTATTAGCAAGAAATTAAATCCAGTTATTGATATAGACCAGCCATTTTGTAAGACACGAATAATTAATTTTGGATGAGCTCTCAACTATTAATGTTGAAATCTGTAAATTGTTAAACACACTTGATTATTGAGTATACTATAAATTTGCTCACGAGTGTTTGGATTCTGATTGCAGATATATCAAATCCACGAGTGTTTGGATCTGACTGCAGACATGTATAATTCAAAATTGACAATACTTACGTTTAACTAGTTCTGTGGAAAAGGAGGTTACATAGCCTTAACTTATCAGTAAAAACGAATAAAGTCAAACCATGTACTTACTTAGTATTATTGCCACTGTCAAAAATTCCAGTTTTTAGTTTTGTAGTTTTGTAAACATCTTTTATGAAAATATTTCAATTTTGTGAACACGATGTGTCGAAAAAGTGTACAAAAAGTGACGGGAATTGATTATTCTTGCACATTATCTTCACAATACGTCTTAATAATCAGATTTATTTATTCTCTGTCGTATAGAATTCCTTCAATATCTTACGAAAAACGTGACCTATTTAATGTCTTCTCGGTTGTTTTTAAGGTATTATCGCCAAGATTGTATCCCCACCCACACTAAATTTTTATTCCAAAGAAGGTAGCGGCCAGGGCCTTAATATTGATACTATCTCAGCATTCGTCTTGTTAAATGTATACAAGGGTTGTTTGATAAATAAGAGGACTTTACCTAATGTGATTCCAGAAGTGGTTTGTATTTGATATATCCTCCATGGTTGTTAAGACAACGATCCCAGAGATAAACTAGCTTGTCAGTTCCTTTTCTGTAGAACTCTTCGAGCTCGCCGTGAAGCCACGTAAAGCGCTTCCTTCTCAAACGTTCCAGTGTTTCGAAGTAGCGAGCGCTCGCATTCACTGTGGCCCCTTTCGACAACCAATCGATGAGAATAGGTCCAAGATAGTCACAGAAGCGGGTCAACATGACCTTTCCAGCACTGAGGATAGACAGCGATTTCTTGGGTGGTGGTGATGTGGGATGTTTCTATTATTGGCTCATGTGTTTAGTCTTCGGATCAAAGAACAACGCATGGAAGATCTCTGGATCAAATTCTACAATTCGGCTGGGATGTGCTAACTCACCTTTCTGACTACAGTCCTGACTTATCACCCTGTGATTTTCACATATTCGTGCTCACAATAGGAAGCGCTTTGCGTCGGATGTCGAAGTGCAAAATGCATTTTCTTCATGGCTTCACAATCAGCTTGAAGAGTTCTACACAATTGGAATTAACAGATTAGTGTAGCTGTGGGATCGTTGTCTCAACAACCATGAAGAATATCTCAAATAAAAAACCATTTCTGAAATCACATTAGCTAAGGTCCTCTTATTATAAAATATTATAAACACAAACATATTATTGATAACCATGTATGAAATAATTTATATAGGTACTACAGTAGAGTCTAAATTCTTAATTTACAATATAATTATGTTCCTTTATTTTTCACTTTTTTAAGAAACAAATCGAAAAAAATGACCGGCCAGAGTAAAATTTCCATTTCACTTAGTCTTGGCATAATCTCTCATAGAACGATGTTGACTTTGTGTTCCTTTGGTAAATATTTTTGACCTTGTGTTTCTGTTCATAGATTTCAGAAGAGAAAGATAAACAAACATGTCAATTAAACTTCTTCATTTCATGCACTCCTTACCTACCTCAACTGATCACTTTCAAAACCGGTCAGCTTCAGTTAATTTTAGAATTAAGGAAAGAAAGAACTGGTTCGGTGAATATGTATGGTATCACCGGTCGAATTTTCAAAAACCTAGAAATTTGAAGATCAAAGTCTCAACAACTTTTCGTGTGTACCTTGATTTTCAAGTATTATTATTATAACTGTTCCATTTTTTAAATTTGCTGCTCTCAACTTTCAAATTTAAATTAGGCCTATTGTGCCTTCGTATGTATCTCCACAGAAAATCGAAATAACATCGCACTTTGATGGTTGCAAAATTCACAGGAAAATTGGTTGCTCCAATGACCTTGAATCGAAACAGAAGCCTCAGATTCCCCGGCTGCTAGCCGATTGCTCAATTAGACAGCTATCAATGCCACGACCAACCTCTGTACGGAATATTCGTGGCACCTCAACTGAAAGCTAATATCTACTTGTGTTAAAAGTCACTACACTCCACTAGCTGCAGAGATTTTAAATAGAGATTAAAAAAAAAATATCCTTAGCAAGCAACTTGTTTCGGTAAGACAGTGAACATTAGTCCCGTATACTGACCCAGATAATAAAAAACCAGAGTTATAAAAAAATAGAAGTAGAGATGCGCAAGAGTAATATAGGAAAAATAAATCCTCAGTTCTTAGTTTTGTTAAAAAATAAAAAAAATAAAAATAAATCCTAATTTATACAATAAATATATATTTTTTAAAAGAAAATTATGTTATCTGAATTAGTTCGAATTTAAATTTAGGGAGCCGCCGTAGCTGGGTGATAGAGATTTGGGGCAGCATTCGGGAGATCGTGTGTTCGATCCCAGCGGCCGACCATCCTGATTGAGGTTTTTCCTCGGTTTTTCTTCAGTCACACCAGGCAAATTCCGGGATGGCATCTTCAACATAGGCCCTGGCAGAAACCTTCCCGAATACTTTCCCCTCCCCTATCCCGGCCTGAGCCTTAGATGCCTAAAAGCCTTAAATATATTTTTAAATCAAATTTGAAATTCGAATTTCAAATTTGATTTTATAAAAACGTAACTTATGATTCCACAACACTAGGAAGTATAAGCACGGCGCTCCGATAAAATATAAAAACTATTGTAGCTAACGAGTGGCGATAAATAGGAAAAAAGTGTGGAATTTGGAAATCAGAAAATACTGGGTTTGATTAGCGGTCCTAGGCTCATATCGAAATTGCCTTTCAGTATCTTTTCTCGAGCGCGTCTCCACAGTTCACACTCACTTACGCTCAGAGAGGGAGGAAGATGTCAAGAAAAAACTAACTTGATAATTCATACGGCCAAATAGAATTGATTTGACAGTTACGTTCTATCTATTAACACAGAAGGAATTCACAACTATTTAAATACATAACTAATCAACATGCACGGCAGTGCATGAGCCAAGTTCTTCACGTCAGAAAACGTTAGCACTGCCAGAAGCATGTTATACAGGAACAAGAGTTTATGGCAAAATCGACGATTTGGGGGCCCAGTAAGAAAAAAGATGTTAAAGATAGGAATATGAGCTTTCGCCGTTAAGGAGATATGGTAAATATGTGCAGATGTACAAAATTTCATATTCGTATCTCAAACTATGTTCTAGTTGTGGACCCCTGAAATTGCACATTTTAGGCTAACTGACTCACTCACTCACTCACTCACTCACTGACTCACTCATCATATTGTTTAGGGTGTTTGGAGTAAGCTAGAAACATGAAATTTGGTATGAAGGTAGAGGATGATAAGTAGATACAGGAAAAATTCCGACATTTTGAAAAGGTCGCCATCTTGGATTCAAAATGGCCGCCAAACCTAAAATTTCAAAGAATACACAGCCTTAACGGCTAAAGATAGAACAGTGAAAT
>JAGDQP010000493.1:0-48235 GCA_022664845.1 Lepisma saccharinum | reverse complement strand
AGTTCCTTGGTGACAGCATGTAACAGGAACAAAGGAACTTGGCGCGAAGTGGCAAGGTTCATGATCCTCAAGCTATAAGGGTGGTGGGGATCCTAAAACCCACTACGTCCACCGCCACCAACCTTAAGGCTGTTGCCAGCTCGCGCCAAGTTCCTTTGTTCCTGTTACATGCTGTCACCAAGGAACTTGGCTCATCCGTCTCCCATTTCACACCTTTTTAGGGCTAAAGAACTTGGCTCCACTTTTTGCACCTCTGGTGTTTTTGTTCGGATTAAAGATACAAGGCCGATTTTCTCCAATACGGAGTGTTTACAATCGCAGTTGCATATTTTCTATTCAAGAAAGCAAATTTGGATAACGTTCTATTTTTGAAGGTTCAGCCACACTTCATCAGTATTGTGGACAGTTTGTTGGGTTACCTAGGTTCATGGACATTTTAGGAACATCTGTTACGGAAATACCTAATATCCTAGAATACTTGACAACCCCGCATTGCACAGAAGTATTGTTGGCTGACATAGCATACGGGGCTTTGCACCGAAATTATCAAGCAACTTTTTACTTCATTGGCAATCTGTCGCTTCACATTAATAACAGACAACAAACATTAATAACATGGTTCAATCCGGTAAACTAAGCCTAGAACTTATGGATAGTATCAAAAAAAGATGAAGGTAATATAGTAATATCGAAATTAACTTCTTAGTAATATCCAAATTAACTTTTTCATAACACACAAAAAAATAGTTTTTCTTTCGATATGACGTTGCAATCTGTTAATAGTTATAATCTCTTCTAATTCGACGTTTTATCAGTTAAGACACTAGTGATTACAATGCACTTAAATCAAACTGTAGGTCCAGTCATTATGATGTTTACTACAGCATCATCCAATGAAAGGCAATGACAAATCACTATTGGTTCAAATTGCACGGTGACCTGAGGGTCACAGTCCAGTTTGTGAGTACAACATTCGTGATAAAATTTATCAGGAATGTTTCCGATAACTCCCTATGAGTCAGAATTAATTGTGTTAATTGTTTTCCTAAATACTCTCACATTTTGGTTTTAACATATTTTTTTTGTAATAAACATAAAATAGTCACTGTGTTCTATTCCAAATTAGGCAAATTTCAAACTGTAGGTTTACGTTAAGTACGTAGCTGGTTTTCAGGCAGAATATATGCAGAATTCATTAACGTTTGCACACATTTCATCTAATATTATCGTAGATTTTGATCCTTCCCGGAAGTTACCAAAACTATTACAACACAGAGTCATTGGCTATTTCCTTCTTTTTTTTATATATATATATCGCGACATAAATATCGGCACGTGTTCTGCAACTCTGGAATTATTTTAATTCACACATACACAGCGCGAGCGAGCGAAGGGGAGACAGAGAGAAGAGAAAAAGAGATAGAGAAATGCCAATTTGGCCAAGTTCTCTGCTCAACCCATAGTTTTTCGTTTATACGTATATGTTGGCAGTTCTGATTAAAGGACACGTGAATATTCAGCTTGGCATCAGTCGTAGTGGACAACATGGGTAAAAAACAGTCACATACGAGCAGACATACATATATATATATACACACACACACACGCATATGTGATACATCACGAAGTTTCTGCCTGGCAATTGTCTTTTATCAGAAACAACGCTGCTTTAATCCCAGCTACAAAATAGATATCAACACGCACGAAGCTGAGAGGAGGCGAGGTGTGGGATAAAAACGAACACAAGACTTTTACGTTGCTCAGACAAGAAATAAAACAAAACTTTTTTTTTAAATAAAAAAAAAAGACGAGTTCGTCAGTTTCTCTTTCGCTTGCTAAAGCTGTATACAACATGACCTTGGTTCGCACTGCACGGATCGTGCCGGTCAGCATACTACCGTGACGTGACGAGTTGAGTAAGAAAATTGAAGCTCCGCCCAATCGCCGTGCCGTCAAGCAAGTTTTGTATTTTTTCCTTACGTGAAGCCCTTGCATGTAAAACTCTTCCTTCAATACATCTTCGAGGAAGTGCAATTTGTAGCGGAGAAGAAAAAGAAAAAAAATACTCATTGTTTTTGCGTACTTGATACAAACACAAGATAAAGTCAAATCATCAACTTCAAAGCAGACGATAAAGACATAATCAAAGTAAGTCTGGAGCAGCTATGAGTAATACTGAAATAATTTGCGTATTGAATGTTGAGAAGCATTCCTCATCTTTTATTACTGACTGCTAAACAATGATAACATTACACGGCCTTTTAAACTTCACCTTGAGAAGGATATAGGTACAAACCGTACATATACAAGAAATGACATCGTCTGTTTGTTGCTAACATGCATGTTTATTCGCAACTCCTAGCGAAAAGTGTCTGATAAAATGTGTCATCAATGTTTGCAAATGTACCAACGTTTTGCGTTACTATTTCAAACACACTAGTGTATCCTAAATGTTTCTACCGATTTCACCAATCCTGACCTATCCCAAGTCATTATGCAGCACGGTAGTAGGTACGGGTGTTCAGTTTTGGGGACGGGGGTGTAATGCCAAAATTGAGGCATAAGTAGAATTTTGCATAGTTTTTATCATTTTTTTTTACAGTAAAAAAAATTCAGTTGGGTTTAGTGCTTGAGAATTTTGGGGAGTAACACTCCTGACCCCCCGTTGGGGATGTCCGGTAGAATCCGTCATGTAGCACAGAGAAAACACTCAATACAGAAGCATAAAAAAAAGAAGCCAAACAAGTTAAAAAGATCGCCAAAAATTTGGTTAGTTTTGATTATTTAAAAAAAAAATGTTTGCAAATACTTATTTTAGCGCCAAACTAATACTCTTTTCAAGAAGAGTGACCTTGGTGATTCATAAATGGTAACGAAGACGGAAAAGCGAATCCACGCCCATTTTTTCCTTCTTCACGAATATCCCGAAAAGGAAAATCACAGGAAGGAAATAAACATATTTTTAAAAAAAACTTACCGAAAGTTAGCTGATGATACACCGTTTCCATGATAGGCGGAGGCGGCTCCATCGGCATCTCCGAGGTTGTCGCAACAACCTTGACAATTACTGGAACCACGTTGTTAGCCAGTTTGGCGGTTAAATCATAAGCAAATGAACTGAATTTTATTCCAAAACAACAACAATAACAAATCGGAAATTGATTGTTTACAAACAAATCACACCAATAAACACACACACTAGCACAGTTTAGTTCTTTTGTATTATTTTCCTGATTTCACTTTTCGTTTATCCGTAATGTCGACTTATCGCGCGATATCTTTTGATGCGACCGACAAGCGTTAACACAACTTGGATTCGATAATCAGCTGCGCTTCGTATACACGCACGTAATCCACTATTTTCGCTCCTTCCTTCACTCTCGCGCGCGCTCACTCACTCTCTCTCTCTCTTGCTCTTCAAGATACGATATTACCACAACCGACAACAGAAAACAATTTCCTTGCCTGACCGAAGAACGCAGCAAGCGCGCGCCAACGAGTTTCCTGCCATCTACCGGAATTCGTGTGAACTTTTAGCAGTAATATTTTTCGTACTTCCAGCTGTGAAGTAGACTTTTGAATTTGATTGCATTATTTATAGCCTATAGGGATTTTGGCTCAGGATAGAATGGATTAGAAAAGCATGCGGGAAGGAGTCGGCCAGGGTGTGAGGAAAACTCTGGAAAACCTCAGTCAACATCGACGGCCGCTGATATCGAACCCAGACCTCCTGAATACGGAGATAACGTTTTACCAACTGACAAGGGAACTCTGCAATTTTCCCACCTCGAATCGCCCCCAAATTTGCACCAAGCATGCGGTGTAGCATAGATAGAACACAGGCGGAATCTTTTGTTTCTCAAATTGTCGGGACATGCATTATGAGCCACATATGTGTCTTGATATCTCGCGTAAAGAGACACAAAAAATGCCAGAATACATGCAACCCGGACATTACTGAGGCCGGAATGCACACCCACAAACAGTAAACTACGTGACAGATATGGAAGTGGAAATGGAAAAGTTCATAATGTGCTAAAGTCATGTACAGAAGCAGTAAGCAGGTGAATTGGGAGTTTGAAATATAGGTGACCAAGTATATTGCC
The DNA here is from genome assembly GCA_022664845.1 of Lepisma saccharinum. Taxonomy (NCBI): domain Eukaryota; kingdom Metazoa; phylum Arthropoda; class Insecta; order Zygentoma; family Lepismatidae; genus Lepisma; species Lepisma saccharinum. The sequence continues at coordinate 44,129 of JAGDQP010000493.1, read as the reverse complement.
AAACAAAGAAACAGGTAAAGATAACAGCGAGTGTATATGCACTGATATAAGTCTATTCGAGGATAATGTAAATCCAAAACATCGTGAGTGAAGCAGCGATGCACACAGCACCAGCAACATACTATAACGGCGTCGTTCTCACACAAAACATGCAGACCGAATGTTGAAATTGATGTCCAACACATTACTGAAAGAAATCTTGTGCTCTTGCGACAAGTAGCCAGATGCCTGCCACGAGTAACGCAATATAGGCTCGGTGGTAGAGTGTCGGCGTAGCATTCGGCAGGACTTGGGTTCGATCCCATAAGCCGACCATCCTGGCTGAAGTTTTTTCAGAGTTTTTCCTCAGCCATACAGGCAAATGCCGGGAAGGTACCTTCAACATACGCCCTGGACGACACCTTCCCGAATCCTTTCCTCTCCCCTACCCCGACTCGAGCCTTAGATGCGTAAAGCCCATAAATAAAAGTTGAAAAAAAAAAGATAGTATTTAGGTGAGCTGAGATGATTGTAAATAAGATTGCGGAGTTTGAGAATAAAACTTATTCATGCAAATTCGATGCTTGCTCTTCGCTTCTGACGTACTCATCAAGCCGTCGGGCAAATAACTTATACTACAGGAAGAAATAAACATGAAGTGCTTGACAGTATCGTGTGGTTTTTGGTGGAATTACTTTCAGTTGCAGATCAACATAATCAGACAACACTTGTGTTTGCAAGCTGCTGTCGGTCTGCCCGACCATGAATTTAGAAGCAGGGATGGTCCGCGTAGCAACACGCGCGCCTCGTTATACACCCAGAAGGTACCTTCTATAAGGTCTCGAATGTGTGAGGTTTTCTATGTTATGCAACCTGTATTGCGTGAGTGACGATTGGGTTGCATCCATTCCGGCGCATTTCGTGTCTTTACCCTAGATATCGATACACATGGTTCTGAATGCATGTTCCGACAATTTGCGAAACAAAAGCTTCCGTCTGTGTTCTATCTGTGCTACACCGCATGTTTGGTGAAAATTTGGGGGCGATCCGAGGTGGGAAAGTTGTAGAGTTCCCTTGTGAGCTACGGCCACTCTGTTAGTGTGACTTTTCTTCTTTTGTAGTACTATAGACTTAGTTTCCAGTTCCATTGACTATAGAGTAGGGATGGCCCAATTATTCCGGAAAATCCGTTTTCCAGAAAATAGATCTCCGGATTTCGGAGAGTAGAAAGTTTCCGGAAAAAGGAAAGTTTCAGGAAGCAGAAAGTCCAAAATTTCTGAAAAGTGGAAAATTTCCGAAATTTCGGGAAATAGGAATGGAAAGTTTGCTGTTTGGAGTTGCCTTTTTCTCTACTGGAAGAAAGAATTTCTGAATCGATAAAAGCATAATTATTGTGGAGCAAATGCTTTGACTCAAAGCCGGTACTCAAAGTAATGTACAGATGTTAAATAAGAACATCGATCAACTAGTATGAACAAAAAAGATGGAAAAGGAGAAGTAAAAGAAGGTCATCAGGCTACACTTTTGGATGCACACGGACGGTGGCGTAGGCATGATTTATTTCTGGGAGGGGTTCTGTTCTTCCTCTTGTAGTACGTTTAGCCGTTATTAATTCACGGGATTCGTCATCAGATCTCTAGCCATGAAGTAGAACATAATGCCGTCCCCTGCACTTACGGTATGCATTCAATATTAATGAAGAATTATTCATCCATAGAAAAATACCGTATATTTAACGGCATAGGAAGCAAATTATTTTTAAAAACATTTTTGGGGAAAAACTGCTAGCGTATAAGGCGCACCTTTTATTAATTACATTTTTCAAATAAATTTCAAATTGAAGTTTTCTTCTTGTTTCTCATCGGAAGTTTTGTCCTGTGAGAAACATGTAACTCCTTCTATCATGCTTCCGAATTCCGATAGCATTTAGTCTGGTGAATATGCTCAGCTAGTAGAACGGGACACCGATTCAGAGACAAATTCAAGTATAAAAGAAATAATCAAAGATCTGAAAGAATTTGAACCTCTCTAAAACTTTGTGCAGTACCATTACTTTCCTCGATCCCATATACCAAGAACTTCCATTTTTGGACAAGCAACAACAATCCCTTGTTCAACAGTGTGTCAAGAATGAAATCAAAGAAATAATTGAAGATGACACCACTTCGTTTGATGAAAGTCAGATGGAAAAACCAATGGATATACAAACTGCTGAAAAAGGGATTGATGTTGCTTGCCCAAAAATAGGATGGCCAATTGCGAAAAGTTCCTTTTCCAGATTCAGGAATACGGAATTCCAGAAAAGGTAATTTTTCGGAATCTTTCAGTTTACTGGAAACTTTCTGATTTCTGGATATTTTCCGATGTTTAGCCCATCTTTGAAAGGGGTTCGAGTATCTACCCCTCCCCCCAATTCTATTTCTTGCAACGTTTTGTTTGGTTGGGGCCGTAGCTCACTAACCTCCAAACCGATTTAGCCCTTCTTCATAGCCATACTATTCGTGTGCTGCAAAGTTTGGTTTGATTCGGTTAGTAAATGCAGCTTCTATCGTGTAGGCCTACAAAAAAAAAGAAAAAAAAACACCTGACCCATTTGAATAGGTAGATTTCGGATACCTAAAATGAATGTATATGTAATGTGTGTGTGTACACTGTTTACACTGTAGTGTTTACACTGTGTAGTGTTTACACTGCATACCTGTATATGTATTGTATTGTAGGTTGTTCCAGCATAACTTTGGAACGCCAGGAGCAATTTAACCAAACTTGGTACACTTATGACTTATATTATGGAAAAAAATACCTTGCGGTAAGGCACCACCAGCACCTGTAGAGGCCAGGTGACGGGGTGACAAAAATGATCGATAACGAGCGATGTAATGTGAAATCCATAATTTTCCTGGTTGCTGAGATGAATAGTGACACTCCCGATGCTGTTTAAGTTCAAGTATAATAGAGCCCCATCAGAATGAGGGTGACAAGGGAAGGGTCACCATTCTTCAAGAATCTTGTAAAATGATCTTGGCCTTGGGCACTGGATTCTTGATCTCACATTTTCTGAAAGTCTATACGCCCAAAATTTGCTTCTAGTGATGACTACAATTTGCTATTTCACTGAATTACAAACATCCTGTATTTTGATAATTGAAGCCAATTATTGCGAAGTCAACACAGACTTATCCGTAACCAAGAATTTAACTTTGAAACTGCAATAAGTTGTCTTGATCATCAGAGTTGTTTTCTAAGTTGTAGACCTAAGCCTTTTACCTGCTATGCGACATTTGTTGAAATCCAGATATTTGTATATCCACAGCAGGCATTATGTTGGAATACAGTTTATTTAAGTACCTTCATTAAAGTCGTTTGACATTTCTTTATAATTAGTGAATTTATAATAAAAAGGAATTTAAGGTCCAAAATATTCAAAATAGACTGTATTTTGCATGACGTTCGTGGAATTTTTAGGTCTACTATGTTAAGTTTCAGGTCAGTTTAAGTCCCAACCCGTCTGGTCAGTGTGGGAGCAGTAGACAAAGTCCTCCCTCCAGAGAGAGGTCACATCCAGTAGTGGATTGAATATGGCTGTGGTTCACTATTTCTTATTATACCACTCAGCCGTTTTCTATACGAAGGTCTCCCCTTTTTCTTTCCACATATCTCGGTCTGCTGATATCCATGCAGCTCCTGAAAAACGCTTGATTTCATTACTCATCTTTCATTTAGACGTCGTCTCGGTCGTTTCTTTCTCTAGGAATCCAATGTAGTACATTTGTCGTCCACCTTCCATCTATTCGTCTAGTTATGTGAATTGCTCATTTCCACTTCAGCTTCTTCGCAGTCGTGATTACATCCTCTAACTTTGTGCGCGAATATATTCATTTGTCTTCCTATCCCTCCTAGTTATTCTAGTGTGCATTTTTCCATTGCTCTTTGTGTGACACTTAACATTTGAGCCGTTTGTGCATTCAATGTCCAAGTTTCACAGCCGTACATCATTACCGGTAAAACACATTAATAATAAACTTTACGCTGGAGACATATTGGTAGTTTGCTTTTGAAAATAAAGTGTAGTCTTCCAAACGAACTCCACGCCATTTTACATCTTCTATTTATTTCATCAGTTAACTTTGCATTCGATGTTTTGAGTTGGCCTACGTAAACATACTCATCAACTATGCCTATTGTCTCTCGATTAATCTTCACTTCCTTCTTGGCAGCATGTTGGTTGCACATTACTTTTGTTTTACTTAAGTTCATTTTAAGGCCTATTTTCGAACTCTCGTTACTCAGTTCTTCCATTCTGGTTTGTAGTTCTTCTGCACTTGAAGCAAATAGAACTATATCATCAGCTAATCATACGTGATGAAGTTATTTACAATTAAATTTTATTCCAACTTCATCCCAGTTTAAATTTTGGAACATACTTTCCAGGACAGCTGAAAACAGTTTTGAAGAAATTGAATCTCCTTGCCTTACCCCCAATCCTACTTTAAATTTTTCACTTTCTTTATGTAGTCTAATGACAGATGTGGCAGTCAAATAAATGTTTCGCAGTAACTTGATGTATGCACTTTCGATGCCCTGATGTTCAAGTGACTTAAGTACTGCTGCCAAGAAGAACGAATCGAAAACTTTTCAAAATCTATGAATCACAAACATAGTGGAAGTTCATATTCATTAGTCCTTTCCATAACTTCATTCAATGTTCGTATGTGGTCCATTGTGCTAAATCCACGACGAAATCCGACTTGTTCCCTTCCCTGGTTAAAATTCAAGTCTGGTTCAATACGATTCAAAATAACTTTGGTGAACATTTTGTATAGAACTGACAGAAAACTAATTGGTCTGTAGTTTTCGACGCGTTAAAAGTCCCCTTTCTTGTACAATAAAATAATAGTAGCATTTTTCCAACCTGAAGGTATTTCTCTCTTCCTCAGGCGCATCGAGAATAATTTAGCAAGTTCTTCTTTCATCTTTTCACCTTCCCATTGAAACATCTCTGCTGTGAGTTCATCTTCTCCCATGGTGATTTTCCGTTCTTTATCCCTCGAAGTACTTTATCCATTTCTTCCCTCATTACGTCTGGGTCTTCTACATCGTTTTTTTTTCTGAATCTTCATTTCCTCATTCTTCTTCGGCGTAGTACAATCCTCAGTACACTGTAAAAAGTGGAAACACGAAATGGATGAAAGTTACTCCGCTTTATGGAGAAAGAAAAGTCGAAAATTGGCGTTTTGTTGCATTTACTCTTAAATGTGGATATAGTGTAAGAGCTTTAGTGGAAAGACTGGTAACCTTAACTCCATTTTAAAGTTTAACATTTTCTTTGTAATGGCTTAACGTTAACTGAAAATTTGCTGAAACTGGCCAAAGTGTTTCGTCGGTGAACGTTCAACTTATTTTATGCTTAAAATTCGGTCATTTTCGGATCGAAGTGTAAGCTAAACTGGCCGTTTTGAGATTACGTACTTTTGTGGATGAAGTTTAAGCTTTGGTTGGATATTTTATAATCTAGTAACAAGAGTACTTGCTTGTAACTGAACGCCCTACCATTTTGAGTTTTTATGTTGCTTTTACACTGTGAACAGTAAACAGTTGACTGGTGGATCGAGAACATGATTGCATTTTCGGAAATTGGAATTAACTTTGGTATAAATCTTTACACAGTAGCAAACGTATATCTCCATTTTTCTCCAGACATTCCTCGTAGTAAAATCTACATGTTAATTAACCTCCTTCACAGTAAAATCCTGAATATCACTCGGAAAGCCATAAACACTAACTGCCTTTGTAGGTAAGTGACGAGAGCATTTGATCAGTGTGCTAGTGGACCCTGGATCGAAACCCGACCACCTGCACTTTTTTTTTCTTTTTTTAAAATTTAAAGGAACATTACATTTTCTTCTTTTCTACTTTCAAAAAATGTTCTGCTTCAATGAAATACATTGGAAAAAACGTTGGAAAAAGACACATTTTGAAATTTTACAGAGAGTAAAACGTTCAACCGAAAACTGGCTGAATGTAGGTTAATCCAAAAAGTGGAGGCAGCTCAGCTGCCTCTATTTTTTGGATGAACTTTGTGTCTCCAATTTTTACAGTGTAGGAACTTTCAAATAGTTTTATAATTTCTTCCTTATTTCGTGTTACGGTCCCGTCTTGTTTCTTAACTGCAATTATTTACTTTTCCCCTATCATGAGCTGCTGTTTGATTTTCTTCAAGCTCTTGTTTTCCTCGAATGTATTTGTAACAATATTTTCGTTATATGTTCGTACATCCAATCTTCCTTATTTTCTTCCATACGGTTTTATTTAGTTCTGTGTATTCAATCCTTTTTATGTAATTTTCCTCTTCTCTCATTTCCCTTCCTTTAGTCACCAAAAATTTAGTTTCTTCTGAGATCTTGCTTCATTTTATCTTTTTGATGCCTACTATTGACTGTTTCTGTTATTATCTCACAACTGCTGTTGATGTCTTCTTCATCCTCTAACTCTTCCAAGTCGCTGAATCTGTTGCTTAGTTCTATCTCGAATGTCTGTCTGTGTTTTCCAAGATTTTCCAGATCTAAAATATGTGTTTTTCCTCTGATAAGCTTCTTTTTGTCTCAAGTCTAGTATTTAGTTTTAGCTTACATCTCACCATCTTATGATCACTCGAGATTTTGAAACTGTTCAGAACAGACACGTCTTGCAGAATTTCCCTGTTATTTGATTAAACATAGTCTATTTCATATTTAGTCCCATTTGGGTCTTTCCATGTCCACTTCTTCTGGGGTGGCTTCTTGAAAAATTTATTGGAAATGAACAGTCTGTTGGCTTCTGGGAATTCCACTAACTTCTCTCCTCTCTTGTTTCTTTTGCCAAATGCAAAGTTTCCCACTTTCGTGTCACTGCTCTGGTTAGTTCCTACTTTCGCATTGAAGTCTCCCATTATAATTTTGCAATGCGATTTGCTACTATACAAAATCTGTATCTCCTCGTATAGGTCTTCGATTTCCCCCTCCGGCTCTGATGTTGTTAGAGTATATACTTGTATAATTTCCATACTGTATCTCTTGTTTATCTTCATTGCTACTCGTGCTATTCTATCTGAAATTCCTTCAGTTTCTGTGATCCGTGACTTCAGGTCTTTATTAATTATAAAGCCAATCCCTGTCGGTTTACCAGTTTCTGTTCTTTTGAAGTAGAACGTGTGCCCTGACGGTAATTCCAACTGTTCTTCATTCTTCCTCCACACTTCTGATAGTCCTATGATGTTCCACTTAATCCTATTAAGTTCATTCTGGAATTCTTTTAATTTGTCCTCTCCTGCAAGTGACTGACAGTTGAGAGTAGCCATGTATAGGTCCGTTCGAGTTGCCGTGTCGGTGTCCTGGCAGTCTACAGTCCAAACCCGGGCATTTTGACCCTCTGACTTCCTGCAGGACTGACTTCTGCCTTTGCCAGCTGCATTCTTTTCTCCGGGTAATGAGTTCCTCCGAGGCTCTTCCCTTACTTGTACCATCATGTGTAAGGAATGAAGGGATGCAGACATTTGACTCACCACGCTGCGGGTTGGTGATCAGCCCATCTATGTTCGTTCGCCAAGCAGTTGCTCGGGTACTAACTGACCCCACGACGTGAACGTATGGATTGGACACTAGGCGTCTACCCCTGTCGGTTCTCTTTAGCAAGAGGAAATAAGGGGCTTCTCTCTGTTAGTGTCAGAAGCCTTATGGGGCGACAGTCCTGGTTTCCCGACCTATATATATATATAGGGTGTCCATAAAGTCCGTTGCCACAACATGTATCTTCGAAACGACTGCAAATATGACCAAACGCAAAAACAAGTCCTTCATTATTTTGAGGGGGGCTTGAATTTTGAGTTATAAAAGTTCCACCTCAGACCCCTCCTCAAATTATTGGTACGAAGGGTCAACTTGAAAGTTTCAAATGACAAAAGGGGATCGAATAATATATCGTTTAAAAGGTCTCGACAAAAGAAATATTTTGCCGAAAGTTTCATGTCGCTATGTTGACCCCATCCAAAATGGCGGGGATTACATTTCGTGTCCATAAAGTCCGTTGCCACCCAGTGTATCTTCGAAACAACTGCGAATATGAGCAAACGCAAAAACACGTCCTTCATTATTTTGAGTAGCTTGAATTTTGAGCTATAAATTTCCACCCCAGACCCCCCAAATAGGGGTACGGGGTCAACTTGTAAATTTTAAATGACGAAGGGGGGTTGAGTACTATAACGTTTGAAAGTTCTCGAGTTTCAAGTCGCCATGCTGATCCCATCCAAAATGGCGGGGGTTACATTTCGTGTCCATAAAGCATGTTGCCACCCTGTGCATCTTCAAAATAACTGAATATAAGAAAACGCAAAAACACGTCCTCCATTATTTTAAGGGGCTAACATTTTTAGCTATAAAAGTTCCACTTTGTGTCCTTGGGGGAGTAAACGGAGGTCAGGGGGTTTGACACAAGAAACAATTTGGGGAAACCTTGAAATTTCAAATTGTTCCATATTCCAAACGGCAGTAAGATGAAAGTTCTAAAATGAAACTTCTATTCTTTACTCAGACAGCAAGAGGTCTAGAAGTTACTCTTCACAGTAAAATCTGTATCTAACTGCTGTTGTCATGATTCTTTTCGAAGTTCTAACGTACCCACAAGTAAGTGATATGTTTGCCCCATAGTTTTGTAATGCTAGGAACATTTCGAAACATTTTCTTTTTCTTTAATTTTCTTTGTGAGGCTTTGCTAATGCCCAGCGTTTTCCTAAATACATATGCCTTAACCACTAAATAGTTTATTTCCAGTTACACTTTGCTGATTAAAGTTTAGGAGATACACCCGTTGAAGTTACTTATTTATAGGCTGAACATGTAGTTATGCGCCTATGGATCCGTCTAATGTCTAAAGGATGCTTGGCGATCACACGTGTGGAGACACGGATGGGGAAATAACGACCAAGACATTTCCTAAGGCTTTAGTTTTTAAGTTGTTCGGAAACAAAAATTCTGAATACCTCAATAACACTGAGGCCAGCAACAGGACTCGAACCTGTCTGGTTTCCAAGTTCCGTTCCCGTTGTGTGTAGGTACTATTTCGGTGTTTGTCTTGGGGAGTTGAGAAAGAAATAGGTGTGAATCTTAATGTGTCACTTGTTCTTTCTGAGATTTGCCTCTATTCGCACCAGACGAAGCAGAGGTGACTACAACCGACCTATTTTCTTCATCCAGTTGTGTGGTCGCCCATGCACGTGATCCATTTGACTGAGACAAGCTTAAGACCAAGACAAATTAGCCTAACTCAATCAAAAAATAAAATTGCCTACCCTATTTGGACATTCTGACGTTATTTTGCTGATGAGCAACTTCTACATTTCTCATACACACAATGATGAGTCATGCGTTGCAGTGCCCATAAATTTCAATATTGTAGTAGCTCTGCCTGTGCTCTTCGCGTCGAATAAAATCTTCATACAAAAGAATGTAATTGAGTGCTGTTTTCCAATCAGTACTGAATCAAAGTAGTCGACACTGTGTTGTTGTAATACATTTTATCTACGATAGTTTGATTGAGCTTGTGTGTGTGTGTTCGATCTGTGCTGAAGATTTTCTTACGAATTTCATAATGAATCGTAACGAAGGAGAACGTTCTGCTGAAGATAAAGTTGAAATTATTTTTCTTTTCGGAGAATGTGGGCAAAACTACCGTGCGACTACTAGAAGATTTAATGAGTTGCATCCCAACGTACTTGTGTAAGCCATCAGTTTGTGTGCCAACTTGTAAACAAATTTCGTGAAACCCAAAGTGTTAAGGACCGACCTCTTTCAGGACGGCCAAAGCTAGATGAGAGCATAGTGATAAAAGTTATAGGACGCGTCACTGCGAATCCAGAAATCTCAGTGAGACAGGTAAAGAAAGAAAGTAACATCCCACGGAGCTCAATAAGCAAAATTCTAAAAACACATGAATTTCACCCATACAAAATGCACCTGGCGCAAGAGCTAGGAGATGATGATTTTGACAGACGAATCGAGTTTTGCGGTCGGAATTCTCAATAAACAACAATAGATTTTGAGGAGATTCGAATCCGCATGTTATCAGGGAAGGGCACAGTCAAATACCTGAGAAAGCTAATGTGTGGGCAGGTATTTTAGGAAACCATGTAATAGGCCCTTTATTTATCGATTCAAATTTAACAGGTGATCTGTACTTGCAGCTTCTACAGTGAGTCTCTCAATAACTGATATAGTAGAACATGCAATGGATGAATACGGGGAGGCGTGAATTTGATGCGGACACTATAGTTTTTCAGCACGACGGATGTCCTGCACATTATTACCAAATGGTTCGTGAATACTTAAACGAAACTTACCCCGATAGATAGATAGGTCGTCGTGGCCCCATCAAATGGCCCCCGTGATCTCCCGATTTATCTCCAAATGACTATTTTCTATGGAGTCATGTAAAATGCATTGTTTACAAAACACCACCCACTTCTATCGAGGACTTTAAATATCGAAGAACAACAGCCTGTAATGACATTTCAACGGAAACATTTAGGCAAGTACGAATGGAATTTCATAACCGCCTATTCTACTGTCAAGAAGTGAATGGAGCTAATTTCGAACATCATCTACAATAACGTAAGTATAATATTTGCCTTATAATATAATTTAAATGTTTATGAAAAGGTTGATTCACGTCAATGACATATTTTATGTAACAAATTTTACGGTAATTTATTAGTGTGTATGAGGGTTGTTTAATTTTCAATAAGCGAAACTAAGTAGTCCTCCATGTGTCTAAAACCAACTTTATCTTGTAATGATTACAACTTTCCCAAAATCCGGTAGTGCTGATCCTTCTTTCTGATGTTCATATCTTCGCAATCTTTTATTCAAACTTTTGAAATAACTATTTCTTAAATTCTTACCCTCAATGCAATATAACAGCTAAATGGGTCTCCATTTACAAAACTAGGGACAACATGTGCACAGAAACAAAGTCTCCAAACAATAACTGATAATTTTCTCGTCCTACAAAAGAATTTACGATACTCACACAGTGCCTAATAATAATAATAATAATAATAATAATAACTAGAAGGATCATATTCACAGGCCATAGATATTTAAAAATAATCAAATAAATTCAATTCGAAATTTGATATCACCGTTATTTTAGATTGCGGCAACATAGCAAGTTTACTTATAAAAATGCAACTTTCCTAGGAAACTTTGTGCTGTTTAACCATCAGCCCTTACTAGTTACAAAACGATACTTCGTTCATAGAATCTCTGTCATGTGGAAGAACATATTCAAAATACATTTTGTAACTGGTCTGATGGTTAGAAGAAATATGTTATACTCTAAACTTGAGTACCTCACATGGAAGTTTATGTTTGAAATTCAGCTAAATAAATCATCTGAAAGTTCTTATTACATCCAAACCACATTTTGTATGACAAGTACGGATATTATGAACATATCACAATAAAAATTTCTAGTTGATAACTTCAGCCGTGTTTGAAATAGAAAATATTTACTGCTTATCTCGCTGACTACGAGAGTGGACACATAATTAAAAGCATCGAAAAAATGCGAGCATGTCTTCAAAAAGAAAACATTTTCGTCGTTGAGAGAGGCTTCCGGGATTCACTCTATCTTCTATCAGACGTAGGTTTCTAATCTAAAATGCCCGAGTTCCTGAAGAAAGGACAAAACTGCACACGACTTTGTAGGCAAATAAATCAACGATAGTAACAAGAATACGGTGGATGGTGGAATCTGCGAACAGCAGAGTTAAGCAGTGGAAGGTTCGATCATGTAATACCCAAAACACATATAGATTACGTCCGTATCATGTTCCATCTGCAACCTCTATCGGCCTGCGCTTGTGAGAGACACGTCTACAGATGAACATATCGCAAGAAATCTGATGGTTTTCAATAAAATGTCACTATTGAAGGGCGGGATAGACAGAGAAACAGAAAATGTAGTTGTCACACAAAATATGGTTTGGATATTATAAGAACTTTCAGACATATGATGGCTTATTTAGCTGAATTTCAAACATATACTTACACGTGAGGTACACAACTTGTAATGTACCGGAACCTTCTCCTTATGGCAGGTAGACACAAAAGAAAATAGGGGGCCCGTTGCGCCCTGTAGCAGAAAAGGAGGCTTACCCAAAACTTCACATAACGTGATCAAATCTAACTGGGAGACAAGCCTATATTACACCACAGGAGAGGGCACAAAAAAAGAGAACCGCTATCGGACCTGAAGACAGCGCAGGTACCTATCCATCAGTGCCCTGCTTTAGCTTAGGACCATCGAAGACAAAACACGCACTAGTCTAGAACCATTAAGAAGAAGCCCGAAAAGAAGTGCTAAAACGAAGAAAGTTGGTAAAAAAAAAAACACCAGGAAAAAATCCTTCAAAAGAGGGTGGAGAGATGCAGGCGAGAGCATTCCGCAGGAAAGCTAAACACAAAACGCTATTTTAGTCACCTAACGCAACTAGGACCCTAAAATGTACAAGGCTCAACGCAGCCGCGTAATAGTAAACACTAATCACGAAATTTAAATAAGCACAACTAATTTGACTATTCCCTATTGTTTGTAGAAGCATCAAATCAAAATATCAATACTTCATCTGAAGTTACGAGCACTTTAAATACGCCAGAAAAAGACCTGATTTTGAATGCGAATCTCTATGTTTTGGACTATCGTGAGTCGATTAAAGAAGTTTTCATTTGGATCAAACGTGAAATTTCCGATCTATAGCTTTCTGACAGGAGTTACGCAAGAAGTTCACTCTCGTACTTTCTCATATACACTTGAAATAACACTTCGCGGACAGAAATGGCGAAAGATTGGGAACCTTACAGCAATACCACAGTGATAGTAAACTATCTACTTCTTAATAAAAGCTTTCAAACAAGGAATATCTGATAAAATATAATTTATTCTTGCTTTAGAATAACAAACGCAATGCAAAAAACTGATTGCTGAATTTTGTGCAAAAAAAAGTTTTCAAAGAAAATCTTTAGCACATCAAAAAGTGTTTTTAAAGACTGTTAATTTCACATTCCAAAAAGGTAAATTAATCGTTTACAGAAACGCTCTGCCTAAGAGCAGAGAAAAGAATTCACACACATTTTCCCTCAAAAAAGATTAGGTTATTTTCATTTTCCAAATATGGTAGACATTCTACACTTTAGCCCAGTTAAACAAAATTTCCATCACGAAACATAACATTTCTTTCTACGAAAAGAGAGAAATAATTACAAATATAACTACTTAGATATTCCAGAAATTTATTTAGATACTCCAAAAATCATTGTCAAATATTTTGTATGTATTTTCCAATTTTGTACTTAACACAACCTAACCTCTAATTCCATAACACAGTCGAGACATACTATAGTTGGATTAAGTGTAGATTTACAGAATGAATTTCTATGAGCGAACTGCCTTAAGGTTTGCGATAAACAACGAAGCAGCTTTGAACTTTGATGGTAATCGTAATAGAACATTGCGAACTGTTAACATCTTAGGTTAACAAAACGGACACACTGTAGAAATTTCGTACAATATAAGCCATACTAATTTCCAAAGTGAGCAAACAAATGTTGAGTGGGAAAGAAGTGCATATGCTGCTTCTAGTGAACGAAGAAACAGCTACTTAAAATCAATTTTTAATAAAGAATCTGCTTAACATTTATATATATGCTTTAAATAATAGGCTGCTTTATCATTTTTACTTCTTAAATGCAATTTCGGGGGCAACCGGTTTTCAGTGCAACTTTTTAATAATGTCAGCCATGATAGAACTACTGATCGGCAACAGCCAACCAGAGAAGAGGATGGAATCAGACAAGGAGCGGAAGGTGGTGTGGCTCAACCACCAAAAATCTCGACGAAAATAAATCAACAATCAAATCCTTTAATTTCTTTATGAAGATTTAAAACAAAAGAAAAATTGCTGAACAAAATAATGCAATAGAATATACACAGAATAATTAAATAATAAAGTGAAGAAACAATAAAAATAAACTCCCAGCAATACAACAATGAAAGGGATGATCTGAATAGCTCGGCTTTATTGTCAACTGGACAAATAAAATCCTTCGAAGAAAGCCGAAGACGAAAAATATTACCGATAAAGCACGAACAAAAAAGAAAAATAAGACACATAAAAAGGAGAGAGGGTAAGATATGTTGCGACCAACCGAAAATGGGTCGCTACAAACTTTAGAGTAAAAAAATGTATCTTCTAACCATCAGCCCCCATCAGTGACAAAATTATTTTTGGATACATTCTTGTACATGACATTGAGATTATTTGAGCGAAGTATTGTTTTGTAACTGGTGGAGGCTGATGGTTAAACAACACAAAGTTTCCTAGGAAAGGTGCATTTTTTATAAGTAAAATTTAACGGTTACATAAGAAAATTAATTTTTATCTCTAAAACGGTTAAAGATATAGTCTTTTGGTTTACACTGTAACATGCTCATTATATTTGGACTTTCCAAACGAAATTTGGGTTTGATAGCTTGATCTATTCTTGAGATATCAGAATTTATTTTGAACAATACTATAACAATTTGAATCCGGAAGTGGTCAATTTGGACGCACATATATGGGCCAGTTTAGTAACTTTTGACTTCGGCCCGTCACGATTCGCTCATTTATACAGCCAGTTAATATCCACACCCATGCCCCTGCCGGGACTCGAACCCGTTGGCCTTCGAACCGTTGGCCTAACGCCTCCGACCGCACGGCTACCTGGCAGGCACATATAATCCTCGAGAAGTCCAAGCTGTTATTAAGAAACTACATAATCGTTGTGCTTCTGGACCGGACAGGATTTCTCCTAATGCACTAAAACACCTACCTCGAAAAATGATTGTACTCATCACAAGACTCTTTAATGCCATTTTGCAACACAGCCATTACCCTACTCAGTGGAAAACTGCTAAGGTGATTGCAATTCCGAAGGCTGGAAAGGATCTACTTTATCCTCAAAATTATAGACCAATTAGTTTGCTTTCCACCTTAAGTAAAGTTTTCGAAAGGCTACTTCATACCAGACTCACAAATTACACCCAACAGCAAAATTTAATACCTGATCATCAATTTGGTTTCCGTACAGCTCATGACACAACTGCACAACTGGTTCGTGTAGTTGAAGAAATAACCTTACAATTTAACAACAAAGGCCACACAATAGGAATCTTTCTGGACACCTCCAAAGCGTTCGACCGTGTCTGGCATCGAGGTTTGCTGTACAAAATTAGCAAAATGGGCTTTCAAGATCAGTACATTCGCATCCTACAATCATACTTGCAAAAACGAAGTTTCTATGTCACCTACAATGGATACGACTCTGTCACACATCCCATCACTGCTGGTGTCCCTCAAGGATCTGTTCTCGCACCGTTGCTTTTTAATCTCTACACTTCTGATCTTCCAACCCATCTACATACCAAACTAGCTACTTTTGCCGACGATACAGCCATTTTCGCTACTTCACGTAACCTACGCTACACTCACTTGTATGCACAACGTCACCTTACTTCTATTGAAGACTGGACGACTCAATGGCGAATGAAACTAAACGCAGATAAAACTACCGTTGTTCATTTTTCCAAACGCTACACTGGCCTATTACAGCCTCTCACTCTTTTTGGTACGCAACTTCCGTACAGTCCATCAGCACGCTACCTAGGAGTCGACCTGGACCGAACTTTACTATTTCGTCAACACCTGAATTCTGTTGCTAGTCGAGCACTCAATCGTCTCCTTGCACTATATCCCATACTTCGCAGCCGTGACCTAACAATAGAAGCCAAACTGAACGTCTACATTATGATGATCCGGTCTCTTTTGACATATGCTGCCCCTGCGTGGCAACATACTGCACAATCCAACCTTATTCCACTCCAGCGCATTCAAAATAGAGCTGCCAGGATGATTACAGGACACAGCAGAGACACTCGGATTGCGCAACTTCACGACGACTTGTCCATACCCATGGTAACAGATGTCATCGATCTTCAATGTCGTTCCTTCTGGGCTCGCATTCAAAATTCCCCTCACCATACTTTGAACACCTTGGGCACCGCCCAACCTATCCGTCACACTCACCGCATGCCTCATCCTCGATAACCTAGTCACCCACAACACAGATCACCTGTCTGAAATTCAAGATCCCACATTAAGTTCCACCTCATGATCACAACAACTTTTTATGGAAGGATTTTATTCCATCTCAGCCTCACTTAACTTATTTTACCATCGTCGCCTCGCTACACATCATTGTCTTCCTTCCTCCCTACCTCGTCTCACTAGATCTACATTCACTGCCTTAGGGATGCGACAGTTGCTTCCTAATCAATACATTTACTAAATTACATCACGTCTCTTTAACAATCATATAGAAGTCATGAGCTTTTAGCTCGATACTTCAAGCATTCCAAAGTCATGATTTTTCTGGTATTCTGGTATTCTGGAACTGTAACTTCGACAAAGACGTTAAATAACATTTAAGTACTACATAAACTACTTTTTAAATGAAGTTCGCTACAACTACTTTAAGAAAAAAGTAGTTTCCTACAACTACATTTAAAAAAAATATAGCTATCACTACTTCAGAGTAGCGCATGCACGCTACGCGCTTAATTTAAGAACTACTTTCGCGACAGTAGTATATATATATACATAATGATAAACCACAGCCATATTCGATCCACTACTGGATGAGGCCTCTCCCCGGAGGGAAGAGATTGGTCTACTGCTCCCACGCTGACCAGACGAGTTGGGAGAGGAGAGCCTAAGCGTTCACTGTCTTTTATTCATGACAGCTTCCCAATTGCATCACGATGCTAACGCAACGCTAAATACTATATATACATGACCGCCTCGCTAGTCTAGAAGTTACCGTCGCTGACTGCTGATCGTGGGGTTCGGGTTCGATTTTTGCCAAGGGATTTTTTCCAAAGCGAGAGGATCTGGAACGGTGCTCATCCAGCATCTTGATGTAATTGGTGAGCTGCTATGAATAAAATACAGTGGCGATCATAGTAAAAGCTTAGGCTCTCCTCTTCCAACCCGTCAGGTCATCGTAAGAGCAGTAGATCAAGCTCCTTCCTCCGGGAGAGGCCTCAGTGGATTGAATATGGTTGTGAATTATATATTTATATACGAGATAGATAGATATAAAACGGGGTGTAACAGTCTGAAGGGTTAAGCCAACGTCTCCAAGGTCGCGAGGTCGAATCCCACCTACGTAACAAGTACTATACTCTTAATAATCGTAACGACCGGAAGTCAAAAGTTACCAAAAGGGCCCACACAAAAAAGAAATACAATACACAAATGAATAAATGAATACACAAGTAAATAAAAATCCGGATGTAACAGAGTTCGACTGACAAATTTAAAGGGATGATAGATAGATAGTACATAAGAAAATAAGGAAAAGAACCTTGGTCAAATGGTGTAGAAATTCTGCCTCTTTCGTTCCGAAGCTACAGGCGGGATCAGTGGCTTGTCCAGAAATTGTTTTTGGAGGGGGTGAGGGGTAGAACTTGTAATATAAACAATACTCCTTTTTGCTATTTAAATTTGATACGAATGCATAATGCAGACTTATTAATGTTCTCATCTAGTGCGCATTTCTAGCAGGGTTTTTGTTAACGATGCTGAAGCAATCTCATTATAATATTATTATTTTGTTTTCAATAAACCTGGATTAGAAAAGCATAACTTCTTTGCACGATACCTGGTTATTACATGCATCGGCAAGTTTTCCTTCTTCTCTTATTTTAAATTACCATGGAATATTTTATGTAAATGTAAATTTGCCTAGGAAGTACGTCCAGTAGTTAGAAAATAAATTTAATTTAATTATGTTCAATGTGCACCCGCAATATTAAAATATATCCATACATCGAGAAATAAAAAAATGTCGCGTTGACAATGGTCCCGCGACAAAGCCTGTTTACTCCTTAGCTCACAAGGGACCATTACAACTTTGAAAATTTGATTTCTGAACATGCTTAGCACCATTTGATAAGATATCTAAAGAAACCCCGGAAACAGGGATTTTTATCTACGAAAGCTAAGTAGGAATACAGAGAAAAGACGTCAAAGTTTTTTAAAAATGCCTCCGCTCGGGCACGACAAAAATGTAAATAAGGCTTTGGGCTACGAACGAAGACGTCTGGGCTCCTCTTCTTTTTTTTTTTTTTTTTTTTTTGCAATCGGGCCGGGATTGAGTAGAAGGGACGCTGTGGGGAAGGGAGTCGGTCAGAGTTTAGTTTGAAGGCACCATAGAAGAAAGGGCAGCAGACAGCAAGAAAATGAATTCGATGGCTGAAAATGCATCGTATACCATCACACCATTCGGAAGAACAGCTAAGGAATCGATTTCACAGATAAAAATATCTTTTTTCTGTTTTTTTGAATGCCCTATCAAATGGCGCTAAGCATTTTCAGAAATTCAAAATCAGTAATCATAATGGTCCCTTGCCAGTTTCTTGCACTTCCATGTAAGTCATAATGACAAACGCTTGAAGTTTTTACAATTCCTTTTTCATCTAACTGAGCTGTGTAACCTGAAATCAAACGAAACAATGACATCACTTCTGAATTTGTTGAATCAAATATTGGTTTCAATTCATTTATGGAGTGAATGGAAGAAAAGAATAAACACATTTATTGTGAAATATTCCTGTGTGGTCTGTGAATCTACATTTGAACGGTGAGTTTGACATCTTAGAGTGCTAGAAACTGTTACCTCAACTTCATGGACATTTGGAACTTCTTCAGTCTTGTTAAAAATATTGTAAGGATCACTACTAACACTATACTGATTTACATTATCAGTCATTGAGTGGCATTAATGAAATTCGAAGGGATTCTGAAGTTGAAGCGACAAGGAAAGAGTAAATTCAAGGATTGTGTCCATGGTATGGAAAGCAATGATCTTTGTAAGTTAACTGCAAGAGAGCTGGGTTGGTTATGAATTTGAAAGAGCTACTAATAAACAAACTTTATAATCTGTGCCCATCTCTTGGTAATAAATTTAAACCAATTAGGCTGTTGAATGATATTACCAGAAATTTTGATTTTGAATGTGTCATTTTGAGTTTACTTGCGGTTGCGGCCTCTAGGAAATCTTGATTTTAAGGCAGAAAATACCATCAATTCAATTTTGTTGCATAAAAATTATTACTGCAAGAAAACTAGCCTAATCTACATAACTGAGAATCTCAAAGTCGTAATTCTCAAAGTTGTTAATTGAGGACAACAAATAAATTTGCATTCGAAATTCTACTACAGAATGATAGAGGCAAAACTAGAGAATAAACATTATTATAGTATGTCACATACATCGCGATTCGAAAGAGCTGTATATTCAAATGTTATTTTAAATTAGTGACGAAAATTGATTTAAAACCACACTTGTATGTTAGACTGGCGATGTTACTCTTGTTACATAACAAGAAATCATAGTACGAACATTTAATGACCGAAAAAAACTGTTCCAAATAGCTTTTCATTCACAGAAGACCTTGATGCCGAACAGTTGAACATAGTTCAAACATATGCAAGACAATAAAAGTTTTGTCTTTAAGTGGCCACCATAACAAGAGTGCAAAACGTTATTTATTCCTAAGGGTTAAGAGCTGCTCACAATATTCATCAATAATTCTTAATAAATGCTCTTTCATTTGTCACTAGGATCATGTCTCTAGCAGTCCACAGTCTAGTTTATACATACACTTACTAAAAGATTTTGAATTGTTAGTTTTAAACATTTTTATTTTAACAAAAACGTTTTTATCACTTCAGCAACATTTTCAATATTTTAAACGCGAATTATTATAATTTCGTAATTTCTATTAATCTAACTTTGGGGAAGAGGGGCTTCAGCCCACTAGCCCCCTTTAAATCTGCTACTGAGCGGGATTCAAACCTACAACCTCACGAACGGTAACCCAACGCCGTAGTCTATTCTGCTACCGAGGTCGACGAAAAGTCATTTAATATGAAAACCCAATGGTAGAATTTTTCAGGGTACCTACTATTTTGCTAAGAATAAATTAAAGGACTCTTGAAGATACCTCCCACCACAAAAAATGTTGTTTAAGAGTCCAATAGCTGTCAAGTCTCTAAAATCCACAAACATCCATGCCCCATCTGAGATTCGAACCGTGACCCTCGAGTCGCTGACTTGGTGCCTCAACCCACACACATTTCGGCATATAAAAGCTATCTGAGAGAAAAGGAAACTAAGACAACGTATGAGGTTCTAACGTATTAAAAAAAAGTCTTTGGCTATATACAAATACAATACGTGTAAATATACATACACTATCTATAATGAGAATCTAGCAGTAAAAATAGCAACACTTTCCGAAAATTTCTGCCGTCATGTTTCCGTTTGGGGCTTAAAAGAAAGCGGAATTTG
The DNA here is from genome assembly GCA_022664845.1 of Lepisma saccharinum. Classification (NCBI taxonomy): domain Eukaryota; kingdom Metazoa; phylum Arthropoda; class Insecta; order Zygentoma; family Lepismatidae; genus Lepisma; species Lepisma saccharinum. The sequence goes on along the minus strand of JAGDQP010000493.1, from coordinate 23,664 downwards.
GGATAATCTGAAGGTTGAAGTTAAAGGAAACCAAGCAAAACAATATAACATTTCTCAAGTAGGGAAGAAAACAGAAGCCAGGGAGAGAGAACATTTTTTCCTGCATGCCACTTCCGACCCTCTTTAAAATACCCCCCTCCGTTCTATGCATCAACGTTGTCAGAGGTAAAAAATGTCACATGCCACTGAAGAGTTTCAATGTGATTGGTTATTTGTTCGGTGTTGTTGTGGTTTTAGGAAGTAAGTTGTTATCTATTTTCCGTTTTTGGTATTTGGATATTGTTCGGTGCCATTCAGTACTTCCAGACACGTATCTAAAAATTAATTTCGGAGGGAGTCAATGAATTTGGAGGATCCAGCTCCGAAGTCGGTCCAGGTGTGAAAACTACTCTACATATAAATAATTACGCCTAAAATTATACTATTTCTTGCATATTCAAAGGAATTTTGGGGTGTTTTTCCAGACCCACACCTAAATACATACGTCCATGAGTACTTCCATATCGCTCAATATCATTGTTTCTCGGTATTTTGATATTGTTCGGTATTTCTGTATATCGATAATGGTCGGTATCTAAAACATACCGAAAGCCGGTATGAAAATCTCAATACCGAACACCCCTAAGAGAAATATTGCTACGAAAGTATTAGAGTTTCTGTAGGAAGTCTCAAACCAGTTTTAAACATTTACCCCCTTGCTTTATGGATTTTTTACATATATTTTGTAGTTCTAAATGATTTATTTTCTGTGCTGATTTTCACTCGATATATTTTTTCGTGTGAAAATTTATCAATATTTTGTTCCTAAGTATGAAACAACTGACGAACTGGCCTGCCAAATCTTGGTGTACAGTACGTTTGAGAAAAATCTCCTTTGTTTACCAGCGTCTCCAATTATACCAAAAATACAAGATCACAATATTATCAGAATGAAGCTGATAATGTTAGCTTTTCACCTGAGGAGTATCACTAACACCTAAGATACTGAGAAGGTAAAAAGTATTAGTGTTGGTATTTCCCCTTGATGGATAATTTCCACCTTCTTCTGGTTTTCATTTTTTAAAGGCAATGTATACTCACAGTGGATATTTACCCCTATACACATATTTCTTAGCTTTCAACAGGATACAGAGGATTTACAGACAGTGTTTTATTTTTTTGAAGGTGATGTACTCAACAGAGGAGAAATTAGCAAATTTTGATATTGTCTAAGCATTACCGGATGGTGTAATTCCTTTCCTCCTTGATATCATTAATCTTTCTTTTTCATTTTAAAGCTAATCTGAGACAACTAATTTAACCACAGTAAGATTACATTAAAATATTCGTTGTCGAATGTTATTGGATTAACGCGAGGACAAATGTTAGCTTGAGGAAGAATGTTTCTGACGTCTAAAAAAATTGTTGTGAAGTATAGCGTCACAGACTAAAGCACATATGGTAAAGAATAGTAACAAAGGATGAGAGAGAGAGCCTCTGTTTAAATATTTATTTTTAATTTTTGTTTTGTTTACGTAGAGAAGAGAATAATACAGTAGCCTAGCTACAAAAACATACAAACTATATATTTCTAGTCTAGCGCTCTTACGGAAAATGAGGGGAAATAACCTCAGGCTTTATACCAGTGTTTTAATTTTTCCTGTAAGATTTAAAGCAGGCATCTCAAACTCAATTTTTGCATTGGGCCAACCCAGCCCAGTAAATTATAGTCCAAGGCCCGCACTTCAAAATAGAAAGATTCATTAGATTTTGATATAACAATATTTAATTGTTTATTATTTAGATATAATTTCAACGTAATAACTTGTCCTAAAGTAACGTTTGTTACAGTTGTTAAAAGGCAAATGAATATAATTTTCTTCAAGTGTCAAACTTTTACATAATGTGAAAAAAAAAAAGAGATTACACAAGAAATTATCTTAGAAACCAGCAAAACAGCTAATTTACAACATAAAAATTATACGCGTGTCAAACTTAAATTCTTCATAAACCTTGGAAGCCAATAAAAGCAACAACTGTGTTGTTCAAACGTAATATTATCATTTATTTCAGTGTTAGTACTATTCATGAGCAATTTAAAATTATCAATTAATCAGTCTACTACTAATTGAATATAAAGTTTTTCTTAGAAATATTTAAATAGTGATGAAATAATTACATACACAATAAAAGTTGCTAAATAACTAAATGAACATTTATTTTATTAAACGACTTACATTATTCTTGTTTTTCTTGAGGCGTCTTTTCCGGGAGACAAGAATTTCAATATCAGCTACTTGATTCTGTGAAGATGCTATTTCTAGGATGGGAAACAAATGTTATGTTGTGAGTCTTGATCTGTAAGGAGTTTTGTTTGGTCTTCATAAGTGAAACTAACTGTTCACAGAGGTAGATGAAACCAAACATGGCTAGTATTCTTGCAAGAAACTGTCATATTTCAGGGTACTGGCTTGCCAAGTAAGAAAAATAAAAGAGTGATTCCAATGCCATTATATTTGTCTTTCAATACAGAATCACAGTGAATGTCAATCAGTTCCATTTGGATGTTACGATCTGCCTTCTGAGCATCAAAGGAGAAAACATAGAGAAATTATTCGCACACGATTTGAAATCTTCAAACCTATCTTCAAAGTCATTAATTCATTCTTTCATGTGGGAAACATAAGGGTTAAAATCAGAATCACTATGGGACTTTTGGAAATCTTCGCAACTAGGAAAATGAATTAAGAATCCCATCGTTCATCTGCCCTTCCCAAAGCTTGAGCTTTAATTAAAAAGCCTTAATATTGTCATACAATGAAAATACAACCTGACTTTTCAGTTGTAGCTTTAAATTTTAAAACTTAAATGCCCTGTAACGTCTACCATAAAGGACAAATTCTGACGCCAATTATCGGCACAAAGTTTGTCGAGTAATTTGTCGAGAAACCTGAAATGTTAAATTGTCAGTAACAGGGATAGCCGTTTCCATGGAAACATTCCAAACAAAGACCGTGGATATTGAGGCAGTGCAGTTGCACGTAGGTCCGATATTACGAAGATCAATAGAGATCCTATGCTCAAGTGGTGTTTCGATGGATATTTATGGATGTAGTGACTACTCATGCAATGCCTTCTACCGGAGTCCCTAGTGCCCACCAGGACATTTGTTGGTGATGGCATTTATTTATTTATTTCTCTGTTACGAACAGAACAGAGAAGTTTCAAGTATCCTGCACAATAAAAACAATACATAACAGACCAAAACGTAACAAAGACATAAAGCACAGAAAATATTATGATATGGGCAGTGATGTTGGAGGTCTACGCAGGTATACGGCGTATACCCACCTCAATTTTTTAGGCATCACCGTATACTCACCTAAAATTTATAAAATACGGAGGTTTTGTTACCACGAGCGAAGCGTATACCCACCTAGAAATTTAGCATTACATCCCTGGGTATTGGGGTGTTTAAAAAAAATATGTGAAATTTGTTCAAGTTTTAACTTTCTTTTCATTTTTGTAAAATGTCGTTTTTTCACACAGCTGACAAACATAAGGAATTAACTAATTACATATGGATAGAAGTTATTTGGTATAGTTTGTATTAAAATGCTAATAAACCTCCAGGGAACTGAAGAAATATTCTGAATTGTAGGTAGAATTTAAGTTTCTATAGATAATACAACTTCGAAGACATCTTTACTCTAAACTGACAAACTGTGAATTCCTACCGAAATATGCTCTCATCCCATACGTACAACACATTTATTTCTAATTACGGTTTTATTCAAGGAAGATATCTACTTTTGATCATAATTACCGTCCGCAAAAATCAATTATCTTTGGCTCAAAATTCCCTGCTTCTATTCAATGGTAGAGATATACGTATGTTTGCGTTTACTAGTACGTACATTGTGTTTCACTATAAAAACTCGGTGTCATTGCTCCCTCATGCTCGTTGGCATTGCTCCCTTCCTCAAGCCTTGTCCTCTACTGTGAAAATATATACCGATAGAAACAGTGTAGCAAACAATATTTTATGTTATATGCATATTTCAAAAGAGCTGTATAAATGCATAATGAATACTCTTATAAACAATCAACTACATATAGGTTTATTCTAATAAGTCTGTTGCAATAGGGCTCTGAGAAGTATTATTTTAAAACACATAATAACGTAGCCATGTCTTGCGGCTCCCTCCGCGCTCTTTAAAGGAAATGGAATAGCTATCGTCACGTAACAATATGGGGGCCATTTGAAAAATTGAATTTTAAAATAGGGTGGCAACGCTGACAACTGATTGCTTGGGTACAGAGAACAAACAAAGTATATTTCGATTGTGTCGAATGTTAAAACTCGAAACTTGGTTCGGATACGTCGAACTGAATGGAAGTATTAAATATTTATTTTTTTAAATTGATTGGTACCACTTTCAACTGTGAGACCTGAATTACCTCTATGACGCGTCCCAGTATGTAAATACAAAGTTTCGTCCTAATACGTTCAACGATATGGAAGCAATTAGAAATTTTATTTTCTGGAATTGGTTGGCAACACTGACAACTGCGGCGCCGGAAGTGCCCACATGAATTGTCCCAGTACCTAACGCACATGTCAAATTGTGTGTAAATCAATACGGATACGTCCAACGGTAACAAATTTGAAATCGTTTTCTTTAATCGTTTGACAACCCTGACAAACTACGGTGTCTGGAGTGCCTGTATGTCCTGTTCCAGTACCTAATGAACATATATCTCAAATATAGTGCACACGTGTAGATTTGTGTTAATAAAGGCATTTCTATAAGTAATATTTTAAAATAGGCTGGCAACACTGACAACTGGGGTAATTGAGGTCGGGGACACCTAAAACTTTCTTCTATTCTGTTGAATGATCTTTAAGCTAAGTTTGTGGCAGATACGGTATGGAAGAATTAAAAAAAAAATGATTTTTTAAAAAGTTGGCAACATTGAGAACTGAGAAACCCGGAATATCTCACGTATATCAAAAATATTTGTAATTTATGTTGTATTTCTTTTTAATTACCTACATAAAAGTAATTCTTGCCTAAAGAGACGTTAGCAGTATTACAAATTGCTGCATTGAAAAAAAAAATACGAAATTTATATTTTAAAAAAATGAAGGCTTATTTATGTTTGTTTAAAAAGAATACGGAAATTTTTGAAAAGAAACGAACGTTTTTATTTTTTCTATTTACAACACTAGGTGTTTCACATACTACAGTATGAGACCACTGGTTGTTGTACGTGACAGCATGGACGCAAAGTCGTACTGTAAAATTCTAGACAATGAAATGCTTTCAACGTTGTGGTGTTTCTATGGTGTTACTTCCAAAATGACAATGTCAACTACCATGTTGTTACTACTACTATACGGAAGTATGAAGAGAACAATGTTCAACACTTGCATTGGCCTGTCCAGACCTCAACCTCACATTGGAACAAAGTTGGGCCGGTTGGTGAGGTCTCGAAAGATGCTGCTAACTTCCATTGCTATCCGATCTAAAATTTTACAAGAGGGATGAAGGAACATTACAGAGGACGTACTCCACAACTTAGTCAAGAGTATGGCTTAGAAGGTGGCTGCTGTTACAGGAACAAGAGGCGGTGCTACCAGAACTTGGCAGAGCAAGGAACCCATCAAAACATTTCCAGTAGGTGACATTCTGGTACGTAGTGTATGATAGGTATGAATTCAACTGCCGAGAACACAAGAAACAAATTCCACGTCATGCTTATAGTACAGTGCGATGCATAATTATCCCGGTATGATCTGTAAACAAGACCAGTCCTACAAAATCCCTTGCATTTCATTACACGACATCCAGAATTTGACTGAATCATTTGCTGAGAGCGGCTCATGTAATGTTAGTGTATTATGTCTTGCGAGCAGAGGTCCCAGAAGAGCTGGTCGTGATTATAAAGTAGTGATCTTATCGCGTTGGTGGAGAATAACTTAAATAATATTTAATCAACATTTATTAACTAACTAACTCTATCGCTTACGAACTCGCAAATTCATCGCAACAATAACAATCGTTCACCATTGGTTTCTATCCTGGGTAAAATCAAGCCAGTTTTCATCGTGAACATCTAGCTCTCAAAAATCTCTTCTAATAATGATTTTCCAACGATGTCTCGGTCTTCCCAACGGCTTCTTTCCATTGCTTCACAGGCCTACTACTTCAAACCCATCCATGTTTACTTCTAATCATCCCTAGCCTTGGCTGGTAACCTTTTCTTAACGAGTTTACCCCTTTGTTACAACTCTTATGTTAATTGACTTTTATTAGGTGAAAACGTTATTTTTAAAATGTTGAGAAACAAAAATTTCATACAGGAAAATTGAAATGAAAAGTAAGCACAGACCTGTGACTAGGGACATACACTAAACGTAGAATTGTAATTACTGTAATATTTACGCAAACTATATGTGCATTTGTGTAAATGATACTCTTAATTTGCCAACGTGACAACTAGATCATGTCAAACACAGCGTCAAAGATCCTGAAAGGTCCAGGTTTACATAAATTATGAATCATGGAAGTCAATGTCAGACTGAAATGATTTTAGAGATTTGTAAACCGTTGATCCTTCCCTGCTCCGAAATAAAGCAAGATCTTCCAAGAGAGTAATCACAAGTGGGAAATACGGGAATTGAGGCTTAGTATGAAAACAGCTACAAATTTGATGAATCTTTTAGTTTGTGCTAAGACTATTCCTTACGTGAAGAGCTTATTTCCGAAGCATGTTATCTCCCTGAAAAAGTAAGGTCTAGAAATCACACTTTTATTTTAAATTTTCATCTAAACAATTTCAAATATAGTTTTCATTATAGATTATTACAAAATATTATAGTAATTGATCACGAAAACTCTTTTTAAAGTTATTTAGCTGAAAATTAGTGTAAATATTGTTTCTATTTTTTAATTGTAATAAGACGTTTAGGTAAAAAGCTTTTCATATGTAGGAAGCAATTAAGCACACGATGGGATTTTTTCTCCCTTTCATGTGATATTGATAAAGTTTCCAGAATTTAAGAATGGAATGAAGAAAATCTCCCGGCGGGGAAATTTTCACTTTATGAGGGGGGATCCCAACCCGGGGACCAATCCTTGAATTCATCTCTGGTACTGACGCCTTTGAGCAATTATAGAAATTCTTATACTTAAATTTGTCTTACCACGATTAAATATGCCAATATGCCTTATCAGAGTTCTAATCTACGATTCAATGTTACCATTTTCAAGATGCACTTTTCACTTTGCGAATCTTTTAGTTGCACGATAACAAGGTAGTTTTTTGATAGCCAAAAGCTTGTCAGTTTATAAACAGCAATGTATTGATTTCATGTTGATATAGAGAAATGTTGATTTCACTTTGACATAGAAAACATTGCTTTCACGTTGATATAGAAAAAAATCTTCATTTAACATCGATTTACAGGAATGCATATTTCACGTTGATATAGAAAAATGTTGATTTCATTGATATAGAAAACATTGATTTCACGTTGATATAGAACATATTTTTTCACGTTGACACAGAAAATTTTGTTTTCACGTTGATATAAAAATGTTGATTTTTATTTATTTATTATAAATAGCACGATTACAACAAACGCCATTTAACACCGTTCTTGCAACAAAGTGAATATTCAACGAAAAGCACTAACAACAAAGCAAGACAATATAAACATACCTTTACTTTTACTCCAGATTCACATAATATTCATTTTGTAACTTTGTTTTGCTTAGGTAAAAATATGGTGGCGACGAAAGAGTGTAAACAAAAGATCGCTGAATCGAACTCATTCTCGATTTCGGGAAGTAAAAGTGATGTTGGGAACGAGCATTTTGTCTGTGCTCTTTTGTTAAAAATCGGAAAAGCGTCGTTGGTACTGAATGTGCCGTGCATTATTTTATAAAGGCATTTAAAGTTATTGAGTCTTCTTCATGTTTTCATATTTTGCAAGTCAAGAAATTTCAAAACATCTTCGTTAGTTTTATGTCGCAGGTTCGGTATTCTATGTTGTACAATACGAATAAAGTAATTTTGAGTTCGTTAAATTTAGCTAAGTTATTTTAACAATAGCCCAGATTGGTGAACAATATTCAAATTCAGGAAGTACACAAGTGAGATACTATGATTGAATAGCCCTGAAATTTTTAATGTCTGTAAACCTGTATAGTAGGCCAAGAAGTTTGAGTGCTTTAGATATATTCAATGTGCGGAGTAAAATTGATCTTTTCACCAAATATGATACCAAGGTCCTTGTAATGGTTGACCAATGGTATATTAGATAAAGAGAACGTGTACACATTGTGTGGTGAGTTTTAAGCATGAAGCGCATAGCAGCAGTTTTGACCTTCAGGAACACCTGAGAGCATTCGAAGCCACTTGAATGTGCTTCCCAGGACACGTTGTTGTCTGCCTGTTAAGGATGATTTTAAAAGCTGGAGAAGAGGTCAGTGTCAACTAAATCTGGAGGTAAGCATGTATATTAGAAGTTTGTGGTTAACAGTTTCAAATGCCCTGGATAAGTCTAGGTTTATGACGTCATGTTTCTGTCTATGAAGAATTTACGTTAATATAGAAAAGTGTTGATTTACTGTTGATATAGAAAAATGTTGATTTCGTGTTAATATAGAAAAATGTTGATTTCACGTTGTGCATAGAATTTTGATTTCACGTTGAAATAGTAAAATGTTTATTCCTCATTGATGTATAAAAAATGTTTACTTCACTTTCATAATGAGGAATGCTAATTTCACGTTGGTATAGAGAAATGTTGATTTCACGTCAATATAGAAAAAATGTTGATTTTACGTTGTTATAGAGAAATAAACAAGCAGCACACCAATATCGGCCGATAGCAGTAACGGACAATTTGTGATTTCGAACGATATTGTTATCCAACATCGGTCAATATCCAACGGCAAACACTATTACCAATATTCCGAAATTGATGAAGATCGGTAACGATATTGATTGCTGCGAGGAATTTACCGTTTCAATAAACTGTTTCACAGTATATATTTTTACAGTAGTTTTTGGGAAAACGTGATCTTGTTTATAACCTATATTTATTCTATTAAGCGTCTTGTTTTCTTGTCTTCATTTATAGTTGCAAACTTTATCAATTGCCTGCGACCAGATTCGAACCTGCAATCATGTGATTTGTTTTCCATTGTCTTATCGACTCGGCCACATTCCACCCCTGAAGAATAATACGTCCATTACGTATTTCATTAACTCAGACATGGAATGTGGTGGCATTGATAGTTTTTCATTACAGAATGACTTTAAGAAGGGAGCATGTGGAAGTTTTATACATGTTTTCATGCAACACGTGTCATTTCTCCGTTACGTAGACATTCTGAATGAAGTACAACACGTTTCTAATGTCTCAGGAATAGCTTTGAATGTCAAAACTTCATACCACGCCAATATGGATCCATGTTTGGTCAGAACGGCCAACCATGATGTATCAGCGTTATTGGCGTAGTATAGGCCCGATACAGGCCCGTTATCGTTGACCTGCTAGGGATATTGATTTTGCGTTGACGTAGGAAAATGTTGATATCACGTTAATATTGCAAATGTTAAGTTAGATTTACGTTGATGTAGAAAAAAATGATTTCACGTTCATATAGAGAAATGTTGATTTCACGTTCATATAGAAATATCCTGACTTCACATTAATATAATATTTTTTTTATTTCATCTTGATATAGAAAAATGTTTAGTTCACATCGGCATAGACAAATTTTTACTGCACGTTGATATAGAAAAATGTATATTTCACGTTGACATAAAATATTGATTTCACGTCGGTACAAAGAAATGTTGATTTCATGTCTATATAAAATGTTTATTTCATGTTGATATAGAAAAATGTTGATTTCATGTTGATGTAGAGAAATGCTGATTTTACATTGATATATAAAAATGTTGATTTCACTTTGATATAGAAAAATGATTTCACGTTGCTATACAAAAATTGATTTCACGTTGATTTAGAAAAATGTTGATTTCAGGTCGATATAAAAATTGTTGATTTCTCGTCGATTTAAAAAGTATTAAATTCTTGTTGATATAGAAAAATGTAGATTTCACGTTAATTAGAAAAATGTTGATATAGAAATAATGATGATTTCACGTTGATGTAGAAAAATGTTAATTTCATGTTGATACAGAGTAATATTGATTTCACGTTCATATAGAATAATGTTGATTTCACGTTGATATAAAGATGATTTCACGTTGATATACGAAAACGTTAATTTCATGTTGATATTGGAAAATATGATGATTACACGTTGATATATAAAATGTTTATCTATTGAAAAATATTGATTTTATGTTGGTATCGAAAAATGTTGATGTCACGTCGATATGGAAAATATTAATTTCATGATGATATAGAAAAATGTAGATTTCACGTCAATTAGAAAAGTTGATTTCACGTTGATATAGAACTAATGATGATTTAACATTGATATAGAAACATGTTGATTTCATATTGATATAAATAGTTTTGATTTCCCGTTGATATAGAAGAAAGGATGATTTCGCGTTAATATAGAAAGATGTCGATTTCACGTTGATATTGAAATTGTTGATTTTACGTTGATATTGAAAATTATTGATTTCACGTTAATATTAAAAAATGATGATTTTGTCTTGATAAAGAAAAATGTTGAGTTCACGTTGATATGGAAAAAATTATGATTTCATGTTGATATAGAAAAATGTTGATTTAATATTGATACTGTTGAATGTCCGTTTCTTCAGCTTTGTATTAAAAGTTACATAAACTATTAAAATTTAAATAACGTGTAATTGTTGAAATACTGTTCAAGAGTAATACACAAGCAGATGAAGATACACATATCCTGCCCGCATACACATTATATATACACACATTCAGCAGTGGAAATGTGATGACGAGGCACTGCAGCAAATTTGGCATCCAGCTGTTATATACGTGCGTGAGTGTGTGTGCTTTTTCTGTAGCATATATCACTTCTAAACCAGCAGGATCTACTTGGTGTATGTTAACTCTTCCCTTTGAGGTATGTAATAAATCTACACAGTCATCTCTGTAATTCATTGCTTTTAAAGATGCCTTTCAGAAGAGAGAAAATTATAAATAAATAAACAGATCTCACGATGGAACAAATTTATCAGTTGATTTCTATACCAATCTGTAGGAGCCTGAACAACAATATACAGTTTTTAAGGAATTTTGCTTGTATTATAACAAATAGACTTTATAAACTGAAATTTGATTTTTAGACTAAAATATTTCTATTCCTGATTGTGTAACGCGGTGTGAACAATCCATTTTCATTTCTATCAATTCAAGGACTTTTGTCAATAATTAGAACAACACTGTTATTGAGGAAAATATTAATACATTTGCATATCCAATAAAATCAGAATTAATTTTATTAACTTATACACATAGAAAATCTTTGACTCTAGTATGTTCGTAAAGATTCTTTTTGTGGGCTTGATACTTTTAAAGACTTTTCCTATATTATCACTTGATTTACATTTAGAAATCGCTTTATTTCTTGATCTTGTTTTTGTTCTTCTCATTATTATTATAACACCAGTAGGAAAGCTGAAGCGTTTATAGAATTAGCTAATCTTTTTAATCTTACACAGATAAATATTTCTTATAAAGCCATTGTCAATACAAAAAATTTAGGCTTACTTTTAACTAATATGAATTCTAGTCATATCTAGTCTCATTCGATTCCACCTTTGTAATTAGAATTAGCTTATTTTTACGATCGAACGTTTTAATTGTTTGAGACAAGATCCATCTGTAGACACAAGTACTATTAAAACAGAGTATTGCTCTCAAGAAGCTAAGTTTAACGCCATCGTTGAAGACCTACGTCTACTAGTAGATGTGGCTAAGGGAAAGACTTCGGATATGACAGTTTTAATACAAATGTTCCTAGGAAACCAAGTAGTACTGCATAAGACAAAGAAACTTAAAGATCATTGGATGACTAAAGACCTGAACAACTTAATTGGAAGGACAAAGCATTCAGTAGTTATAAAAAACATGCGATGTAAAATGGTACAGCACATTCACATCTTTAGGGCCACAACGGTATTAAATATTTAAATAACATGATCAATACAAATAACTTAGCAATTTCAGAGCTATCCAAAGATTATTATTTTAAGAAACTTTACATATAACGGAGGAAAGTATGCAGCCATCGATGTTACAAATGTTTACAGTAATATAATCAACATCCCTTGAATTACGGAAGATGTGGTAGTAAAACCTATAAGGAAATTAAAGGTATAATCCAGTTTTGGATCGGATAATATTCCAAATTACATTGTTAAAGGTGGTAGTAATTATTTTGCCCCACCGTGACTACACACATATTTGAGGGTGGAGATAACACAATTTGGATAATTATAGATCAGTATCTGTAGTAAATTGATTTGCAAGAGTATTTGATACTATAATTGCTGAGAATCTTCAATTTCACCTAAAACTAGGCTTCGAAAGCTTTTATAATCAATACGTATTCCTACCAGGGAAATCCACAATCTCAAACTTATGCCATTCAACCGATATTGTACAAGGATATATGAACTCGAAGCTTAGTGTGACGTTAGATAGGCCTACATTGATATAGCAAATGCTTTCGATTCAGTTAACTACAGTATTTTACTAGATAAGCTAAGCAAGTTGGAGCTTCTCCTAAATATGTGAACTGGATTCGTGACTAAGAAATAGATCCTTCATATGCCCATATTTTAAATGGTATACTACAGGGCTCACCTCTGGGACCTTTGCTATTCAAAATATATATTAACGATCTCTGTACAAGGGTATATTTTTCTTATCCTTTGTTGTATGCTTAATTGCTGATGACTTGAAATTCATCCGAGAAATCAATAATCATCAAGACAGCAAAGTGTCAGCATGATATTAAATTGTTGGTTGGTGTAACGAGAACAAAATGAGGACAAATACCCTTAAAAGCACTTTTGTATTCTATACTAATCGCACGAACTGCATAGCTAGTTAATACATGGTTCTGTACATAATAGACGTGTTACCAAGACGGATACTATAAAAAAATTGAGTGTATTATTTGATGAGAAACTGAAATTTAATAAACATATTGAAAGAATTGTAACTAAGGCTAGAAAGTTCATTGGCTTTATATTTTATCAATGAGCAAAATTAAAAAGGAGACAAACTTTTATAATTTTATATAAAATTTTGGTTAGGTCCAAATTGGAATACGCTGCAACTATCTCGAGTCTCTTAAGTAAAACTACTATTAATAAACTGGAGGCAGTTCAAATATGTTTTATAAGATTACTATGTCATAAGCTCACATTGAGCTATCTCCTATAATTATGAGTTTTGGTGTAGATATTTTATTCTTGAGTCTTTCCACGTACGACAGCAAATCATGGCTAAGCAATATGTTGAAGATATTATCAATAGCAAAATAAATAGCAAATTTCTGCTGGAGATCATTTGTGTTCAAATTCCAACGCACTTCATTAGAGGTACCAGAAAAATGATTGTCTATTAGGAAAGTTATTGATGATTTATAACAAATTAACCTAACTAAGTTATTCTAAATTTTATTGAACAGAGTAATTATACTATACTGTTGATTTTACTTTGTCCAATACATTCAAGTCATGAATTTACTGCATAAAGCAAATATAATGTCGATTGTAATCCTAGAAGACTTATTGTAATTTCATGTATTTAATCTGACTCAAATTTTATTGTACAAGGGCTTAATATTTAATTATATCAGTATTCTATTGTCTGTTTTAATTTTGTGGCGTAGTAATTTTATTGTTCCTTTTACTCTATTCAACTATGAATTGATTGTACTGATTTAAACACAATAGGAGCTACAATACTTGAATTTGAGCAAAGTATTCATGTAGTTATTTCTGTATAGTGGCAGCGTATATTTGAAATCTATACCATTTTCTAGATCAGTACTTACCAAACTTTTGATATTCTCACGACAGTGAGAGATAAGAAAATTTCCTCCTCTTGCAATAATCAACGAAGTGAAATTTGTTGCTGTTTATATACTAAAATCTTTTCAATTCGTTGATCTAGTTGCAAGCTTATTCGGTTTCTGTATTTCGTTTCAATTGCAGAGAACGCTGAAATATCTTGTCCGCACAGCTATAGAGCTTTTCCCAATCTTCCATGGCCTGTGCATCTCCATCCCCTAAAGTTCTAGAATAACGGAGACGTTGACGATTAACAGATTGTTTGCTAGTATGGGAAAGAAATGGCAGCATAATATGTGAATATGTTTTAAGGTTACTGTATTCGATGCTTGAGAGATGGTAGCGTATTTTTGCACTTTATTGTGGTAAAAAAAATTAATCACTACTTCTATTTCTTGTATAGAAAAAACATAAAATAAACAATAATTAAAAGTATTAACTTGCTGTGGGCTGGTCAACCAGGTTGAAAAAATCTAATTCAGATAATTGCTAATAGTTGACATTCAAATACTTCGAAACTGTAATATTATTTAATTATTTATAGTTATAGGTAATTATTATTCATTGTCTTCTTCAGTTTTTGTTACAAGTACGTGGTCTTCGTTCTTGTCATGAACTTCTTTTGAAATTAAGTTAAAAAATTCTGCTTCATGCTATAATTATTTTATATTGTGTATGCGCTTCTATTGTAATTATTCTTATTATTGTATTTCTGTCTTTTTTGCTATTTCTGTTCGAGGAAAATACAATAAGTTATATTGTATAAATAAGTTATTAAAATTGTAAAGCATCCACAACGTATCTCTAATATACAGTATAGGTCTCTTCCTATGCTCTTTCTTCCTTACTAATAAGTCTCTTTCTGGATATTCGTTATCTATTTATTTAATACAACTCTAATATCTCGACAGAGTGTTATTATTACTTAATGAGTTATTAAGCTAATTAAGTAGCGACCATTATTAAGTATTTAGTTTGTTAATGGTTCGCGTGTTTTAGTCATTGTTATAAAAACACAATTTACATTCGACCACGAAATCAAGATGCTGACAATAATGAATAATACAAGAAGAAGAAACATCATACAGAAAAAACTTAAACAATTCACTAAAAAATATGTTCATAAACATTAAAGGCTTACGGGAAAAAATTATGAACCACTCCAATTGGCACAGGATCAGAAAATTGATATAATCATCTTCAATGAAACAAAATTGATATCCAAATTATGATTTATCATAATTCAACATCTTTCGATATGCTAGACAGGAAGCAACAGGAGGATTCGCAGTATTAGTTACGCACAAAATTTAAGTACAACAAATCACACTTCCAGACCCTTCACAGGACGAAATTTACACTCCTCTATTAATAGCCTTGGACAACAGGCGTATGCGCGAACAAACGTGTGTTTGAGATTTTGGTGTAAGTGGCGTTATTTACGAAACAAAAGTCTCTGATGTGTTCATATGTATTTGCACTTGGTTTGAGCATATTGCAACAAATATCCGCAGTATTCGGAAATTTCTGGAGGGAAATGCACTACAAAATTCATGGAACAAAAGTCTATGTTACATACTCTCCCCGTGAGTGAGACCACTCTTGACTAGGGATGGGCATAAAATAGCGTTGCCTCTATTTTTTCACTGCTACTTTGGCTAAATTGCTATCACTGCTACGACTGATAGAAAGTATACCCTACTTCTGCTACTTTTCTCTGAACTTCGCGAAAGGTATAAACAATAGCACAGCGATTTTAAAAAAGCAGACCACATTTTGATTTAAATAAATCTATTGTCTTTGCCTCCGGGCTAAACTAAGCTTTTTATTTCACCTATCGCGTTCAGTGATGTTGGTTGAGTTGCTGTGCCTTTGGTTCTATTGTCTCATCCCATAATAAGTTGGTCCTAAGATTGGACTTGTACGTAAAGGTAAGAGAGTAGTCTCCACTGCTTTTTGCAGAGAGAGATTGGTGCGTCCAAGCAGAGTTGGAGCAGTCTCGAACCTTGCCACGAGATCGGTAAGGTCTCATCGTTGAAAAGAAGTGTTCTATCCTCAAGAACTTCAATCCAAAATGCACTTTAAACCCTGAGAATTTATTTGTGCTAGCTGGCTGGGCGTATATTGCATGACAACGACGGTGTTTCTACACGAAAAGAGTGTATATATATATATATATATATATATATATATATATATAAATCACAGCCATTTTCAATCCACTAGTGGATGAGGCCTCTCCCCGAAGGGAGGAGTTGGTCTACTCTCCCACGCTGACCAGACGGGTTGGGAGAGGAAAGCCGAAGCTCTCACTGTGATCGCTACCTCTTTATTCAGGTAGCTCCCCAATTGGCCTCACGACGCTGGGTGGACGCCGCACAGGCAACACTATCTGGAGTACTGCAACGGTCACCCGTCCAAGCATTGACCAGACCCAGAGCTGCTTGACTTCGGTGATCTTACGGGAACCGGTAGACCAGGTGTATGCATAAGTAGTTTCCGGTTTACCTAAGAGATGGCGCCAGCGAAAAGTACGCAGCGTATTCATTTGACACATACGTCATTTTGTTCGTCTGACATTAAACTACAAACACACACAAGTTGAGTCCGCCAAACACTAGCGTCTTTGTTTTATCGTTCAGTGATCATGTCGAAGTTTGTGCCTGAAAAAGAACATTTGCGGCACGCATTGCTTTTCTTATTTAATCAAAAGGAAAAGGCTGTTGAAAATCATCGTGTGGTGGTAGAAACATATGGTGAACAGGCTCCATCGATTAGAACATGTGAGACATGGTTTCGACAATTTAAAAGTGGTGATTTCAATGTGAAAGACAGTGCGCGCTCTGGTAGACCACAAAATTGCGAAAACGAGCAATTGCAGGTGTTATTGGAGGATGACCCAACTCAAACTCAACAGCAATTAGCAAAAGCATTAAATGTGTCACAAGAAACAATCAGCAGACGTTTACGATCAATGGGGAAGATCAATAAACTGGGTAAATGGGTCCCACACGATTTCAATGAACGTTAAATGGAAAATCGCAGTCACTTGTGAAATGCTGCTTCAACGCCACGAAATAAAATCTTTTTTGTATCGAATTGTGACGGGTGACGAACAATTGATTTATTTTGAAAACCCGAAGCGGAAAAAATCGTGGCTTTCACCTGGCGAAGCCGGTCCTTCAACACCAAGGCCAAATCGCTTCGGCAAGAAGACCATGCTTTGTCTGGTGGGACCAGAGCGGTATCTCTTGAAGCCCGGCGAAACCGTTAATGCACAACGCTATCGCCAACAAATGATTAATTTAAATCATCCATTGACGACCGGAATGGGCCCGAAGACATGGCAAAGTGATTGTGTTACACGACAATGCTCCGTCTCACACAGCAAAACCAGTGAAAGACACCTTGAAATCGCTTGGATGGGACATCCTTCCGCACCCGCCGTACTCCCCAGACCTGGCGTCATCTGACTATCACCTCTTCGCATCAATGGAGCACGCGCTCGCAGAGCAGCACTTCAGCAATTTCGAAGACGTTGGAAAATGGCTCGACGAATGGTTTGCCGCAAAAGACAAGCAGTTTTTCTGACATGGTATGCATCAATTACCTGAAAGATGGGCGAAATGTGTAGAAGCCGATGGCAATTATTTTGAATAAAACAAAATTAATTTCTCTTGAAAATTACGTGTTTTCTTTACCCAAAAAACCGGCAAAAACGTATGCATACACCTGGTATATTTGCAAGTTTCTACTAAAGAAAATAGTTAGCATTGATATTTACTTATATGACTTATATATTGGCCTATATGACATGACATTGATAATCACTACTTATATGACTTATAGTCATATTTTTAAACTACAATATAACATGTTGAATAAAATTTATCAGAATGAAACTAATTGTCACGAAACTTGTTCTACTATGAAACAAAATCAACAAAAGCATTAAATTATTATTATCGACATTATTGAAAACAAAGCTTATAGTCTCGAGAGGTAAGTCTCCGTCTCGTCTTGAGTCTCGATAGGTAAGTCTCGGTCTTGGTCTCGTCTCGACTAATTGTCGATACATACAGTCTCGGTCTCGTCTCGATTCCTGAACCTCAGTCTCGTTCTTGGTCTTGGTCTCGAATTTGAGACGAGACCAAGACCAGTCTCGGTCTCCGTACCGTGACTAATTTAACCTAAACAGAGAAGGGTTACAAGAGGCGGCGACCGAGAAGGCACAGGTGAGTGATGGAAGATCGAGGTCTTTGTCTGAAGAGTTCAGAGACAACGGTAGTGGCAAACGTATCAAAAGTGTACGTAAATTTGAAAAAGAAAGTCCTAAATTTTCGAGAAGGAAATTACGCGTGTTACGTAGAAAAAATCCAAATAAGATTTTTAGGGTGGCTTAACATATCGCAGGCAACTACAAGAAGTAAGGACAACAAAAAGGGGGGAATGAACTATCTTCGAAGGCGACGGGGAGTATCCGTGACGCAATACAGTAAGTACGTCCCCTTGCAAGCATTTTCTGGGTCAGGTAATTACTCGTTTTCTTTAACTATCAATATAAACAAAGAAAAACAGGAAAAGACAAGCATTGAATATGTTTGCATCATTTTTGTACTTTTTGCTGGTGCCAGGAAAAGCCTTACCGTCGCCAGCTTTAATTCGTGTCATGCATACCAACTATTTAAGTTGGAAAGCTTTATAAAATGTTTACGCGAAAATGTGATTCAGGTAGCTTACATACCGGAATGTGCAGAGGAACAATGGTAAATTCCCTATTATAATTCTATCTTTAATTATAATTATGAAACGCACACGGGAACGAGTATAATGATACGCCAGGATATCCCATATAATAAGGTGTTTATGTATTCTAGTGGTAGACTGACCTTCCTAGTTATAAAAGATACGGCGATCATATGTTGTACCTCCAAAATGGCAGGCATCAAAAGAAACTACGCGAGCAATTCATCCAAAATAGGCTATCTATTGAAATTGAAAAACTGAACAAATATACATTTATAATTGCGGCGGACGTGAATACTACTCGATTAATGTCGAACAACTCCACCGATAAAACGTTAGTGAAGCTCTGAAACAAGTATACAGTACCATTAACTTAATCGACGTTTGGCCCAAATTGAAACCAAATCAAATAGGTTCCAGTTGTTTTTACCAAAGTGGTTACTCGAGATTAGACGTAATATATAGCTCCCAACATTTCGAAAAACACACACAGAGTGTCCACATAGAAAGGTTAGCTTTTTCAGACCACAATATTTTATTTGCCTAACTTCAAAGCGACATATAAGCTCATTTAAACATGACCCCAAAATAGAGATGCAATGAACAAGTGTTAGACAACCCGCACTGTGTATTATTGATCCATAGTATAGGGAACTGTTATGCGACAAAAATACAATAAGGAAAATCTTTAAAGGTGGTGGTTTCAATTAAAAACAATAAAACATGGAACTATAAGGTTTTCAAAACAGTTCAACACACAAAATCAGCAACAACAACAATTTTATTATGATTTATTAATACACTACAATTTACTTGCCAAACAAAACACACAGTGAATCACACAGGTTAAGTAAAAGCAAAGTGTAATACGTAATATTCATGCCAAAACGTTAAAAGGTTTATTAATGAGATCTAAATTACAACAGATAGGGATCCTAGAGGAGTCAAAATTCCCACATATTCTACAGGAACAGAAGAGCGCAAAAAGTAAAATCTTCAATAGTTATAAGGATAGGTCAGTACAAACATTCACAGGTATGTACAGGGCCATAAGGGAGAATTACAAACAGTTTTATCAAGACAAGAGGTTGAATATAATCTGTTCACTAACAAACAGAAGGATTGGCCGGAAATAACTCCACAGCAACAAGAAGACACAGGCAAAATATTTTCCGAAAAACAAATTTGGGAAGCACTAAATTCGATGGATTGATGTCCTAGCGGTCAGATGGTGCAAGAAATTCGGGGTAATATTGTAATGCCAACATTAACTCAATTGTTTAATCAGTTTTTAGGTAGCAAGCCAATAGAACTTGATATTGCACGGGCTATAGGCATTCTTTTGCCCAAAATGGTTCGTCTTTGAAAAATAATAATTTAAGGTTAATATCTTTACTCAATACCGACTATAAAGTGCTAACCAAGGCCATTATGTTTCGCATACAACCAATCACGACTACTATTACGGACGAATGTCAAGGGGGAATTACCAACATCCAACTAGAGACCTGCACGGGCCGAATTTTTCGGCCCGAGCCCAATCCAGCCCGAATGTACCTAGGCCCGGCCCAGCCCGGGCCCGGAAAGCTTTACAAATTTTTCGCCCGAGCCCGGCCCGGCCTGATAAGTTTTAAAAATGCTTAGCCCGAGCCCGGCCAGACAAATTTTAAAAAGTTTTGGCTCGGGCCCCAATATATTTGTATCTGGTATATAATAATAATAATAATAATAATAATAATAATAATAATAATAATAATAATAATAATAATAATAATAATATAATGCATAGAAGCCTATGTGAGTGTTTGAACAATGTGATGCACTTAGATTTGCTAGTCATTTTAATTTCATTCTACAGGATTGCCGTTTCAATTTATTTCTAACACAAAGGATCAAAATAATCCTTTCGCTTTCAACAGTAGGATTACTTGTAGTCGTAGGTTTCTTAAATCCTGCAAAGAAGAAGCTAGTCAAAGTATATCTTTTATTTACAAAACAAATTATCAGAAATTTGACCCCACCCGCAAGACCTACATTTGCATGGTATTTAACACCGTATTAGACTGCAACCCTGACTTCATCCACCATTTCTTCCTGCGGGTCGCTGAAGTGGAGAGAAGAACAAAGTGCGGTTTCCTTTCACTTTTATATCAAGACGACAGCTCTGACTGTTCAGCCCCTGGGATCTAGTGGTTGGATTGACCATATTCTGGTAGTGACATGGACTATCAGCAGAGAAAGCTTCAATACGCATTCTTTCTTTTGTTATTTAATGAGGGAAGGGCATACAGTCACTCGTGTGACTGCCGACTGGGGTCAACTCCCCGGTGAACGACTAATCCTCTATAGCAAAAGTGGAGCCGCTAAGCAACACCAGCTGTAAATATTGCATTGTTTGTAATATCTTTCACTCCACGTGGCGTGCATACAGACTTGAACTTTTGGCTTTATTCCAATTATCGTTTAAAGAAAGTCCATAATTATTGAATTGCTTAAAAGAAGTGCAATTAATCGGCCCGAGCCCAGCCCGGCCTGACCCGGCCCAGACAAATAGCGGAGCTGGCCCGCCCAAGCCCGGCCTGTGCAGGTCTCTACATCCAACCCATTCAAATTTAATTGGCGTTACTCAGAGATGCAATTCAGGCCTACAATCAATAACAGATTCAGAATTTCATATTATTTTCAACGGACATCCAAAAACCCTTTCCGTCTATTCGTATGGATTATTCCTTTGATTATTTACTATTCTAAAGATCATAAAGTTTCCGCCAGACATTATACAGTATTAAACAATTTGTACAAAGTAAGAACCATTAGATTACAAGTTAAAAAGTGTTTGTTAACAGAATTTCGTTTGGATAGAGGCTTAAATCAGGATTATTTCATCTCCCCATATTTATTTAAAACTGCGCTAGCACCGCTAGTCATAGAGATAAAAACACATACAGGGCATTAGTTTTTGAAATGCCAATTTGAAGGAAATAGTGTATGCGGATTGCGAATTGTGGGTAGTTCAGTCAACCTCAGAAATGGGCAAAATACTAACGATGATCAGATTTCTAGCAACGCGTCATGTACGAAAACAAATCAGGATAAAACACAGTTATTAGTTGTGGACAATAAGAAGAAAAAATATGTATAGTAAATATGGGGATGTGACTGAAACCCTAAAATACTTAGGTATACTGTGGGGCAATTCGGTACCAAAAGCAATCGCAC
The DNA here is from genome assembly GCA_022664845.1 of Lepisma saccharinum. Taxonomy (NCBI): domain Eukaryota; kingdom Metazoa; phylum Arthropoda; class Insecta; order Zygentoma; family Lepismatidae; genus Lepisma; species Lepisma saccharinum. Next base: position 1,653 of record JAGDQP010000493.1, on the reverse strand, counting down.
TCAACGAACGAAAGCTGACTAACAAGGTGTTACAAGGGTTAATAAAATGTAAACGTTTTTTCGCCACATTAGCAAGGTTCAGGTTTCTAAATATATACATATTTAGTCAGTGAGCACATGTGTTACAAATATTACCAGTTTCCATGGAAACTCAAACAAAGATACTAAAATATACGGGGGTGCTTTTATAGATGCAACATACAGTATGTTACGCACACACAGGAGTACTTGGCAACTGCACGTATAGCGAAGAGGAGGAGGGGGGGGGCTGCAATTAAAAAATCAAACTACGAAGTGAAGCTTTACTTTTACATAGACCAACTCAGATCATCTGCCAATACACGAATACTTTGTCGAGTCAATTAATGACAGAAATTCTAAGCCGAATAAAACTGGATATACCATTAACTATCCAAATGTGGAACAGAGAAATACCATATCTAACGAAATCTTTCACCGAAATAGCTTGTGCTTTAAATGACACAATTCCCATAGATTTTGGGAGAGTCAAATAATTGTATTCCTTTCTTAGTGATCAATAAAGTACCCACATTCCGAAAATACAAATGAAGTTCCCGAATATAGATTGGTTGCCATCTGGAATGTTCTATCGGAGGAAAAAAAATCAGATGCTACATACTTTGGGTTATCAAACTATTCATCAAATATTTCCAACCAAGGACACTTTAGCAAAAAAAAAAAAAAAAACGTTGGTGACCAATTTATGTTACAAATGTGGCAGTGACAGTCTAAAACACCGCTTAGTTTCATGCATCAACTAAAACAACATTTGCTACAATATACAAAGATTATGAATAGAATCAGAAGAGGAAGTTTCACAAGTTACTGTATGGACCAAATAATAGAGTTTTCAGCGTTTAGGGTCTTCACTGAAGCAAAAAAAAAAAAAAGGATAACAATTTAAACTACTGATGTTCTGCCTACTTATATTACAGCTGTATATTTCCATGTCCAATTTTTCCAAGCCAGTTGTGACAACATTAATATCTGGTGTAGTAAAAAGTAATCCATTATTTTTGCATGACATTGAAGGCTTGACTTACCATAGTTAGAATGATCCGATTTAGGTCAAATATGCGCCGTTTTGTTCGATAACGTGTTGCCATTTGGAAGGTAATATCATGATGCCTCTCTCATAGAAGCCCTTGTCCCTATTGGCAAAAATTTGAGACAGTCGATTTTCACAAGCCTCTCTTGAAGCGAATATTTCACCAGCAAACGTGTTCGCCATGGACAGGAACAGATGGCAATCACTATAGGCCAGGTCCGGACTATAAGGTGGATGCATAAGAACCTCCCAACCAAGCTCCCGGAGCTTCTGGCGAGTCACTATCGATGCGTGTGGCCTGGTGTTGTCCTGGTGGAACACAATGCCTCTCCTATTGGCCAAAGCTGGCCGCTTCTGGGCGATTGCTGCCTTCAGACGGTCCAATTGTTGACAGTATAGTTCCGAGTTAAGGGTTTGGCCGTAGGGGAGCAGCTCATAGTAGATAATTCCCTGCCAATCCCACCAAACACACAGCAAAACCTTCCTGGCCGTCAATCCTGGCTTGGGCACCGTTTGCGCCGGCGCACCGCGCTTCGACCACGACCGTTTTCGCGTGACGTTGTCGTAAGTGATCCACTTTTCAT